>DWAE01000102.1:0-22248 GCA_018237945.1 Heliconius sapho
CACGGTAAAACTCGAATGAGTTTATGATTGCACCTTGAATGTATATTTATTAATATTCTGTAATAGTTTACTTAAATAAATAAAATAAAAACTAAAAAACGCCGACGGTTCAATATTTGTATACGATATTTCACATCACGTCAGCCGCAAAATTTGCAGGTTGTTCAAAATTATTGTATCATCCTAATTTATAGCCCACAAACGATCACTTTAAATATATCACCCTTCCAACTTATATTGGTGTTGTTTAATGTTAATCTATTATCGTAAACACAATTCTATCCGTTCATTAAACCACTAATGCGTCGCACTAATAAATTGCTCCAAAAATGTTTTATTTATTTACCGTATGCAAAATAACGTGTAACGTTATTATATTAGTTGTGAAGTACATATAAATCATTGCAGTAGCGCAGGGAGGGGCACAAGGTTTGCGGTTCGATTCCCACACTAGTAAATGTTTTTTTTTAATATTTTGTCATTTTCATACGGCGTTGAGTTGACGTTCGATCTCCAGAAATTGCTTTAAAGCATGGAACAGAAAGGTCTTAATGGCAACGGAGGGTCTTAACACTATTTTCCCAAGTTTCCTCAGCCCTTGTTCTTGATATTGCGTAAGACTAATAAAAAAATAAACCACACAACTCAAACTATAGGTAATAATACGGCGTGATTCCTTAGAAAATTTCGATAAAGTCAACGGTCCGTACAAAAAGTCATCTCATCCGGCCGCGATGACAAATGGCCCAGAGTGCGCGTGGAGACATCACTGAAATAGCCGATTTGCTTCGCGATCATACTAACTTGATGGGTTCCAGCCCTGATTCACGAGGGAAAAGGATATCTTTTATAGGAATAAAGGATTTGCTGAACAGGTCAAATGTTTGCTTGATGTTCCTGCCTTATGAGTTGGGATTGTTAATCTAAATCTTTTTTTTATTACCTTCACGGTGTATCCTGCATGTAGCAGGTTATGCAGTGGGAGAACAGTGTTAAGACACTCCGCTAACCATTTTGTGCCGAATTCTGTAGGCATTGCGGATTAAGTGGCGGATTTCAACGTCACGCTTTACCTCGTAAAACCAGAGCGAGGAAGTGAAAATATTAAATATTCCAGTTCCTCGAGTGTGAATCGAACCCACCACCTGTCGCGTTTATAGTCATGTGTGTGCCCCTGTGCCATGAGTGTTCTAAATACCTAAGGTCGTCATATGAATTGCTTTTCAATATATTTATAAAAAAGTATTAGCTTCATGCTGTATCCCGCACATGGCAGGGTGCTTAGAGGGAACATGGGAACATAATGTAATATTTGGAAGATGTCTATATCGATGTTAATTTCTTCATTTGTTTCTCTGTTGATCCTGGGCGACATTTGAACTAAAAAGTATATATAACTAGGCCACCTTTTTGTTTTGAAAAGTGAATTCTACGTTTTTTATAAAGAAACTCCAAATTGTTTACACTGCCTTCTGTTTGCACCAGTTGCTAAAATGAATTGTTAAATATCAAAAGGTTACCCTGAATTTTTACGTATGGTGCGTGAATATTGTCGATTTACTTGTTTAAGAATTTAGAAACTTTCAATATTTTAATAAATCACCTATTCGAATGTGACTTCGCTGTAAAATTAAATATTAGAATTGATTACTAACTTTTTCGTTCCCACATAAATAGGATAATCGAATTTAAATTGTTATTTTATTCAAAGTAGAATATAAGTATATTGTATTTATTTTTTTAATTAGTTTAATTAATTATGTATTTTATTAAGATTTATGTATCTATTATCTTTATATAACATTTATATAATACAAAGTCAACTTTTAATTACAATGAATATATTGATGATTGAAAATTATATTTTTTTAAAGTTTCACGCTGTATCACACAGCAGGATAGACAAAGGGAACCTAGCGTTATGACACGTTCCCCACTTTCGGCCGACATTACAATTGTATCATTATTTCTTAGAAGAACCTTTTCTTTTCTACTTGTCTAAGATTTTAACAATACATCGTTAAAAATTGTTTTTTAAACGACACAAAACTTTAAGTAATTAACTGTAATAGCTAGGTCCACAATGAGACAAAGGGAAGGAGACTCAATTAGCAACGTGTTAGGCAACTCTGAACTTAGTTGAAATAAAACCAAGTTCAAACAATTCCTTTAAAGTATATATCCTAATATATGTAATTTATGAGGTCAGTCGTGGCGCAGGGGCACAAAGTGTGACTTTAAAATCGACTGGTTGTGGGTTCGATCCCTCGAGGATAATGAAATAAAATTTACATTTATATTTTCATTTCAAAGCGAAGCGCGGCGTTGAGTTCCGCCACCCAACACGCAATGCCTCCAGAATTCGCAGGAAAGTAGTGAATTTAAATTCCCTCTGCCTGCCTGCTATGTGCGGGATACAGCGTGAAGCTAATTATATGTCATTTAATAAAAAGATTTTTAAAACTTACAAGTTTAAATGAAAATAAAATATTATCTTTAAAACGATGCAAAAACCCTTTGAAAGATATATGCTATATACATTTATATATATAGCATATATCTTTCAAAGGGTTTTTGCATCGTTATATGATACTATAATACATTTTTAGCTTGCTTAAAATAGAATCTATTACTATCTCGGTGTATAGTTAACGTTTTTATTCAAAACGCTTAACGAGATGTAAATGTAATAAGTATAATGTCAAAATACCTTTATAAATGCACTATTAACATAAAAATATTTCTTAGCTAATATTTGAACAATTTGAACCAGTAGTTGATGAGAGAGAAACAAACATTTCAGTTTTATAATATAAAGCATAGATAAATATGTGAGGCCAGTTGCGGCGCAGGGGCACAAAGTGTGACTGTAAAATCGACTGGTTGTGGGTTCGATCCCCGCTCGAGGAGATAAAATATTTACTTACTTTATTTATATTTTCATTTCTTCGCTCTGGTGTCTAGGCAAAATGCGGCGTTGAGTCCTGCCACTCAACACGCATTGCCTCCAGAACTCGGTGGAAAGTGGGGAACGGTGTGAACGGTTAACTCTAGGTTCCCTCTGCCTACTCTTCTGTGTGCGGGGTACAGCGTGAAGCTGATTAATTTTTTTTAATAAATGTATGTAAAGGTTTAGCTGCTATTTATTTGATATCATTTTCATTATATTCTACATTTATAGTCAGGACGCCTGGGGTCTGTGTGGGAGAACTTATCATTTTAACTACAGTTTTATGTTATATTATTATTTCAATTATTTTTAATATTATTGTAATAGGTATAATGAATAAACGCATATACCTAATAATATATGATTTAATATTTAACCAACTTCACTAAAAAGAGGAGGTTATCAATTCGACTGTATTTAATTTGGGTTTGTTACTTCAGATCTTTCGACTGGGTGAACAAATATTGATGATTCTTTTATTTAAACTTGTAAGCTTATGGTCCAGAAAAACAAACAGGCTTAGTAATTCGATATAGTAAGGTTGTTGTAGCATTGGCTTGACACCGACTTCAAAATTAAGAAATCATCTTTTTAATCATTTTTGTTTAACAAAATCAATTTACGTTTTACTCTTTGTAAAATATTTTTGTAAAACTTCAAAGTTAATTAAGGATTAGTGTGCATGCTAACATTTCGGCATATTGACAAGAACATTAATAAAAAATTTTTTCGGGTGAATTGGGAATCTCCCCTTTTATGAAGTCGGTTGAAAATGAGAACACCTTTTTAAAAATTGGTTGAATACAAATGCAACGATGAGGGATCTCACTTCTGACACCAATTTTAACAATGTTTTTCCTTGTAACTATAACAGATATTTATATTTTTTACCAAAAAAAAATCAAAATTTTTCGATTTCAACCCGATATCATAATCAGAACCTAACCAAACTTTCACTAAATTATCCTTGAAATATATTCTTTTAAACAAAAAAAGAATCATTGGAATCGGTTGGCGTGATATTGAGATATATTCGTTCATTTGTCGCGCACCTACATAATGCAAAAATGTAAAAAAATTATGAGGTAGAAATTTCCTAGTTGTATAAGTAAAAGTTGATATAGCTTATTCAACTGTAATTTTCAATGTTGAACAAACAAGCTTTTATGTAAGCGAGTGCAGGTTTTAATCTTCTTGCTCTTACTGTAGTCTGTTTCTCAAGGTCCCCAGTATTGTGTTGTGTCGTTTTCGTTCTTTTCTTAGTATATGGTAGCTTACCTTGAAATTTATAGTGAATATTAAAATTGTGTTACCACTCTAAACTTTGTATTGCATAAATATATTTAATTACATGTTAAAATTATAGTCTTAATTGTTAAACCTATTTAGTTTTTTATGATGCTCTGATGGAATTTATGGTAAATAAATATACTATGGAATTTATGGTAAATAAATATATATACAAAAACTATAAACATTTGATTTATGATCTGCATTGTTTTTAAGTTATGAGAAAAATATTTTGTTGAGAACGATGTGAGAAGTAATTTGTAAGTTTTTTGCGAGTCATACAAAAATTTTACGGTAGTTTCGACACCATTTCGATGGTGAAACCTGATGATGCCTACATCTTGTATAAACAAATACAATACATTTTTTCGAGGCATTGCGTGCAGAGAGGCTGCATTCAAATAATATAATTCTTTTCCCAGATTAAGAATTAAACCCATGACCGTCGCGTTACAGGCATATCCTCGTTCCTCTACGCCACCACATACATTTCACCTATTAATTTGTAGTCCATTTCCATAACTAATCTTTGAATTCGTAACTATTACATACAGTCAAACGTGTTTTAACTATGCCACCATGGCATTGGTATACAGCTTAGGTAGGTTAAATAAATATAAATATATGATAAGATATAAAAATTTCGACATCATACTGAAAGAAATGAAATAAAATATATATTTATAACTAAATAACAACCCATATTTAAATATTGATTTCAAGGAGGAGGTTTTGTAATTATTTTTTTATGAGAATAATTTAGACTAGTGATAGGAAAGTGAAACTAGCAAATCCTAATAAAGTTTACCGTACAGTATCAATAATTTGTTTGTTTACTTCGAAACGATTTATGTTTTCTTTATCAACAACTGATCTTTTTACCCGCGGCTTAACCCCTGTGGTGTAATGCTGAATAAGAGTATTTTTAAGTCCTCAAGGCAACTCTTATCTCAGGTAAAATGGATTACTTCGAAACGATTTATGTCATATTACACAGCATATAGCCTTCCTAGATAGATATCACCGCCTGTCTGTCAAGAGCCTTTATCTCAGGAACGCTTGGAGATATCGAGTTGAAATTCAAACCATACACTCAGATCTGCGGCCCCATGATTTCCATTTCCCAAAAATCTATATATACTTAATAAAAAGATATGGCTGTTTATGTCGCAAAAAACGACGTATGTATTTCGACATTAATCAATCAAAATTCAAAGGATACTCCCGGTTGAGAGAATTAAGAAAATTGGCAGCTAGCATCTACAGGTAGCACCAATCGAGGCAATTAATTAGTATTTTCATTTCTTCGCTATGGCAAAATCTGAGTTACGCCACTCAACGCGCAATGTTTCGGAAATTTCGGCGGAAATTGGGGAACAGAGTGTCTTAACACTAGGTTCACTCTATCTACCCTGATATATGCGGGATACAGCGTGAAGCTGCCTATGTAAAATTATTTAAAGATTTTAATCATAACACACTGGTCCCATTCTAGTATGTTGAAATTTATAATAAGGAAACGATCCGGGTGCGATTACGTGGTAATTATCCGTACTCCGGCAAACGATAGGTACTAGGTAGGTTATGAAACGGTGTGTATAATAAATTTGATGATTATAATTTACAAAGTTTCCAATTAATTTATGGCATTTTATCATAATTTAGGACCACTTGTGAGAAAATTGTTAAGTAATTTTTCAGCATCAATTTAAAAAATATTCTCAGGTATTAACTCAAAAGTAAAAACCGGACAAGCGCGAGTGGGCAAAACTTGAGGGTCTCGAGCTTTGTTCTGAAGTTTGATTTATATTCGATTAACCTGACCCTTTGATGTGGTACTCCACGATAACTAGCGGCTTTAATACCAAATTTTGGCCCCGCTTTTAAGGCTATTATTCTTTAGGATTTAACCAAAAATGTATAGTTTTCGGATTTTTTTCTAAACTAGTACTACTACCAGTACTACCAGTAGATGCTAGCTGCCAAATTTCTTAACTCTAGGTCAACCGAATGTACCCTGTAATTTTGATTACCATGATAGTGTCGAATTACGTGATTTTAGCTAAATAAACTTATATCTTTTTTAACGTAAATGTAGAAAAAAAATTATTCAGGAAATCATGGGGCCGCAGATCTGAGTATATGGTTTGAATTTCAGCTTGATATCTCCAAACGTTCCTGAGATAAAGGTGACAGACAGACAGATGGACGGACAACAAAGTGGTCTTATAAGAGTTACTTTTAACCTCAAAAAGTATGGAACCCTAAAACATACCACTATACCATACCACTTTTATTTAGCTTTTTAAGAGTATTATACCACGTTTTGTACTAATCGAATGAATTTCATTAGTGAACAGACATTTAAAAATGACCATAAGGTTTTGATTAAATTTAGAAAAAGCTCAACTGTAACCTATTTACAGTGCAGAAAAACGACACATCTTATCGACGATGGGAATTAAACATCAAACGAATGGAATATTACCTAGACGTCAGAAGCTACTTTTCTACGGCATCCATAAGACGAATCAATTTAATCATTCAATGCTTGTAGCATGTTCTACGTCAACTAATTTTATTGATTGAAGCATCTTAAATTGGTCTCCAATAACACTGTGATAGTGTGACGTGGTACTGTAAACACAACGTGCACACTACTAAAAATATCGTACGATATTTTCGAGCCAATGAGACGTGGCTTCGTGGTGGGCTTGGCTCCCCACCATGTGTTCGGAATGTATGGCGCTCGCGTCTAGAACGGCACTGTTATAAATAAACAGGTTTAGCAGGACACATCAGAGTTTCGAGGCCAATGCCATGATATTAGTGAAAGGATATGACAGAAATGTAGTTGTTTTATTTTTGGAATACGCAGCTGTTCACAGAAAGAATTTCAACTGTTTGTAATTTTGTACGTACAAAGTTAATTACACCAACATAATATCTTACATCAGCATTTACAGTAGTAATATGCCGAATTCGATTGTATAAATGTACATTTTTACGTTATGAAAAAAATTACAGTCCTAGTATCTTATAAAATTGAATGAAATGATATTACGGTTTTAGTCGTCTTTTAATTTATAAAATTAGTAAATCAATATAATTCAACTATTATTCGCCTCAAAAATGTCATGTTTAAATTACATTTCTACTCAAGCTATTATTATCTATGAATATTTCCATGTATTCATAAGCAAATATTTATCTGCGCATACGCATCACGCGAAACAAGAGACCGTGTGACGTTACCGTAAGCGGGATGTGTGGCCAGATAACAGACAGAGAACAACCATTCATACGAGTATGTAGAGGCATGCTTAATTTTTTGTATCTTATTAAAAGTAAAACACACTATACCTTAAATTGGAGGCCATCGTGGCGCAGGGGTCCAAGCGTGTGACTGTAAATGCGACAGGTTGTGGGTTCGATTCCTATTCGAGAAAATTATTCACTCTGCTGTCGAAGTAAAGTGGGGCATTGAGTTTTGCTACTAAACTAGCAATGCCCGGAATTCGGCGGAAAGTGGGGAAGGGACGTATATTAACGGGAACAAAAAGTCTCAACACTAGGTTCCTTGTTTCCCACTGAGTACCCCGCTGTGTGGAATACAGCGTGAAGCTAAAATTTAAAATATTATACCTTGTTCAAAGACTATGTGTAACACCCGTCCAACTATTACTATATTTAGATATGGACAATTGCGTCTTATAATATTCTCTGTAAATACGTATATGTGTAACATATTATGACATTTTTTTCAAATCAGCCTTGTGAAACATACACGATTGGTATCTAGTAGTATATTTGAATGTTAATTAATACGCAACGAATTTAAATAAATTTCATTTACATACCACTTCTGTTACGAGGCACGAGTTGAGTAGCAGAACTCAACGCCGCGCTTTGCCTCTACACCAGAGCAAGGAAATACAAGTTTAAATTTTAGTAAATATTTCATTTCCTCGAGTGGGGATCGAACTCACAATCAGTCGGTTTTACAGTCACACTTTGTGTCCCTGCGCCACGACTGGCCTCGCAGATTAAATAATATTTTAAGTGTAGAAAATGCTAATGGTATATAAGAGATCAAATTACCTTTACCTTTAAAGGCGTTTTTGATATCGCCTTTATGCAGGCTGTAATTAAAACTTACATTACAATGCTTGTTGTGAATATGAATGTCGTTACTGCTTTAAATTCTAGGAAAAACTAGTATTTTACATTATGCGGGAGCATTCTACAGTTATATTATATGTACCTATATGGCTTGTCGTCATCGTAAACATTTTTTAAATATTTTTACTTTTTTTTCAGCTTCACGCTGTATCACGCATATAGAATTCTGCGAATTCTCGGCGCATATCGTGTTGAGTGGCGGAACATAACGCCGCGCGTTAATATTTATGCTTAACATTCAATCATAATTTCATAATCATATCATACATACTTGCGTGTAGTAAAAGAAGTTAAATAAATAATAAGAAGCAATGAAGAAACACAGAAATATGGTACCATTTTTATGAAAGTTTCAATATAATAATGGATCGATTTTAAAATATATATCTTAAACGTGTAGCAAATTGTATTGATCAAACAGAATCTTTCTGTTCGTCTTGAAAGTAGCTTGCAATATTAACAATTCTAATCCATTAGACAGTATAGAATTGAAAGGTGAAATGATTTATATGAAGAAACCAGTCGTGGCACAGGAGCACAAGCGTGTGATCATGTGATTGTGGGTGCGATTCCTACTCGAGGAAATAAAATATTAAATATTTTCATTTCATCGCTCTGGTGACAAGGCAAAACGCGGCGTTGAGTTCCGCCACTCAACTCGTGCCTCATGCCAATGCCTCCAGAATTCGGCGGAAAACGGGGAACGGAATATCGTAACACTAGATCCCCTCTGCCTCCTATTTCATTCTTATATATATTTGAGCCCACATAATGAATTACAATAAGTGTAGTTGTATAAAACTACTTTGGTAATTCACGACTAATTACAGTTAAATGGAAATAATATATTTAATGATAATATGCTTCAGTAATGATCATATCATTGACCACTAATCATAAGATGATCAGTAGTGTAATTATCTGGATGCTGCATTATGATCTCAAACACAGAGATCACATAGCGGAGATGAGCGTCGCATTGATCAATATCATCTCGTTATAATCCCATAGCTAAAACAATAGCTTGTTAATAATTGAAATAATAGAGTTAGTTCTGTTCTCTTTATTAATTACTAATTGGAATACTATTTAAATATGCTTATTACCTCTTGAAATCCTTTTGTTATTTTGAAAATAGAACTCTATATTTTTTTATATTCTACTACATAGGCATAGACAAGGGCATATACTGATAACATTTTTTAATTACTCGTACATATGTATATATTTTCGTGTTAGAAATATAACGCGAGGATGTATATTTTATGAAAATTATTTCTATTGGTTGGGCGATCTAATTAGAGAGAAGCGCTCGAGAGGTATATCATTCAATTATGAAATTTCGTTTTAAAATATAATTTCTAGTTCTCTATAATTATAATGTTGATATTGTACAATAATATAATTACAATGGATTTTCATTTCCTTCACTGTTTTCCTTCCGATGTTTTATGTGAAAATATATTTTGAAATATATTCGTTACGCTGTTTTTTTTAATTCTATTGTAATTACTGGAATAGATTATGGATATTTTTGTTAAACAATCTATTTTTTTTTTCATATCTCGTATAGCAGGGTCGGGAGAGGGAATATATAATAAATCACATATCAGATAATCAGAGGTCGTCGTAGTACAGCGGCACAAACGTGCAAAGCGATGATTGTGGGTTCGATACGCTGCCAGAAAATAATCGACGGAAAATGGGCAGCAGAGTATCTTAACGCTTAGGCACTCGATAAACTTTGCTTGGGCACAGGTTCCCTCTGCTAACCCTGCTGTTTGCGAGATATAGTATGAAGTAGATTTTTTTTTTATTTTACTCCTTATTTAGATTGTAAGAAATGTAAGAAAAGATAAAACATATATGTTTATATAGCGTTTTATATTTGTCAACAGGTGCTTTAAAAGAGAATTGTAACAAGGAAGAAGACCTTCTCCAACGATGCTCAATGTCGTTACCCGTGCTCAGCTCATCGGATATCTCTTTTGCGTTAACCAGAGAGGAGTTAGATAAAAGTTGTGTGTGAGTATAATGATACATAAAATTAAAAACCTCTCTAGAGCAATCACAAATTTTAATAAAACGAGAGATTTTAGCAAATAAACAATATATGTAGGTGATTTAGAGAAAAAAAAACTGGGTACTTAATATAAATGATAAGGAATAAATTATAGTTCATTTTTGTTTTACTTCTAGAAAACAAAAAAAATTAAGTTATCTGTTGATAACGCTCTATTCCGTGTTTTGTTGTTATGTAAAATTTTCCGTTACCTTATTTATGAACGAGGAAGTGGAAGTTGAAGTTTCACCAAGACTACGTTAGCATGCGGAGGGGGAACTTAGAGCGAAATGGCACGTAGTAGTTAGCCCATCTTAATTTAGTGTTCTTGTTTGTGGTAAACAGCAATTTGACGCTAGTTGTCCGACTGACTAACTCTAGTCGCCGCTTGATTAGACCTTTGAATAGCCAATGAGGCTCTTAGTTGAAATTTTGCTCGACATAATTATTGTTTAAAATCGTAAACGTCACATTTTGCAGCTAACTGAAATTTCACGACTAAAGTTCATATCTGGTCAATTTAGTAGGTCCACTATAATGATGGTTGTGTATAAATTATAATATGTTGTTATAGTGTGAGGCCAGTCGTGGAACTGTTAACGCGATAGTTTGTGGGTTCAATTTCCACTTGAAGAAATTAAATATTTTATATTTTATCTCTTTGCTCTGGTTTCGAGGCAAAGCGGCAATGCTTCCAGAGTTCGGCGAAAAATGGGAAATTGATTGTCCTAACAGTAGGTTCCCTCTGCCCATCCTGCTGTGTGCGGGATACAGCATGAAGCTATGTTCTATATTCAATTATATTAATCTACATTAATATACTCTCAGTAATGGCGGTACAAGTTAATGTATAATCTACCAAATCATTAATTATAATTTATAAACAATTTCTCAACAAACTTGAGACGTTATAATAATTTTATTAATTTCACAGCGAACTGCGACTTGGCATAAAGTGTATCGATAACTACACTGAAGTTTGTATGGACAAGAACAAACAGGCGATGTTCAAAAAGATATATTCAGGGATAACGGAGGTTGTCCAAGAGTTGTGCACGAGAGGGAAGTATCAAGATGAGTATCTGAGACACGCTGATTGCGTGAAGAACGTACGGCCAGAGTACGAAGTATGCAGTAAGAACTATGAAGTAACGCTGACCACACTCAGCAATCACCAGAAGACAGAAGAATATCAAACTGACGAGGTCAATGTGGCAGTAAATCAAGAAAAATACTTGAGGACAGTTTGTTGGTGAGTAGTGATTGATATTTTTAATTCCAATATTTATATTTTTGTTGCTTAGTATGAATAAAACTAGTATATTCTTAAGGCCTGTCGCAACTATATTTAATATATTAAATATTTTCATATAATCTCTCTGGCACAAACGCAAAAAGCCCGGAGTTAAGTTTCGCTACTCAACATGCAATACTTTGAAGCAATGAACGGAGTGTCTTTACACTAGGTTTCCTCTGTCTACCCTATTATTATATTCTACATGTTGTAACACTGTCATATCGTTTTAGAATGAAAAGCTAGTCATACCTTATTATGTATATTGAACGTTAATTTTGTTCACAGTGTCGGAAACAGTATAAAAATTAGTAGCAAAATCATAATTAAAACAGAATTTACATTTAAAATTACTACTACACTATTTAAAATTTTACATTATACATACTACACTAGCGTTTATCGGTCTGCGATTAAAACATCCATTAAAATTTATACTACATAAATAAATCAGCTTCACGCTGTATCCCGCACACAGCAGGATAGGCAGAGGGAATCTCGTGTTAAGACTCCGTTCCCCGCTTTCCGCCGAATTCTGGAGGCACTGCGTGTTAAGTGGCAGAACTCAACGCTGCGCTTTGCCTCGACATCTATATATCTTTAAGTAAATATTTCATCTCTTCGACTGGGGATCGAACCCAAAACCAGAAAGCTTTACAGTCACACTATGTGCTCCTGCGCCACGACTGGCCTCAATTACTATTTTAAATTTTGCATTATACATACTACACCAGTGTTTAGTGGTTTGCAATTAAAACATCCATAAAACATTTGTACTACATAAATAATTAAATAAAATTTTCATGCGTAGGGATACAGAATGTTAATTTATTTGATATCTATGAATTATTCTGTCAAGACGAGCAACCTTTTAACATCTGAAGAGTTTGAAGTTCTCAGAGAAACCAGTATTTGATTCTCATCATGAATATTAGATGGTCGAATTCGTTAAGATGTTCGATCAATTATAACGACTGCCTCATTAATTATTTCTTATACAAACTCGTTTACTTATATTATACGTCGTTTACTTATAGAAAATTTTAGTATGAGCGTTGAAAGATTTAATATAAATTGTTTGTTTATGATCGACCTCGTCAGATTGAAGTTGTTTGTATTTTACGCAATACAAATATTGGCTATGGTACGATGTTTCCGTGGTCGCGTGTGTTTGATGTTTAGTAATAAATTATAAATGCATTACAATTTATGATATAACTTAGATATTGAATATTCAATATTTTTTCTCGTTTTAATTGTCAGTAATCGCTATTATGTGGCTAATTCTATGTTTTACTATACTTAGGTACAGGTGTCTGTTTTGTTTTAAATGATTTAGTTCAACACAATCGATGTGTATTGGCCTATAGTATTCTTATCTTTTTTGAGAGAATAGATTATGCTTAAAATGTTTTTCATGTTCCTAGTTTGATAAACTCCACTGAAATCAACCTGAAATGAATCGTTTAGGTCTCCATGTCCTTTGAAAATGTCTTTTCTTCTGTTGAAATTTCTTATTATATAAAATTTTGTGTTAACTGAAAATTAATGTAGATATTGCATTTATTAATTTTATATATCAATAAATTATCTTGTATTTGTATGGTCTTTTAACATTTTACATATTTGAAAAAGAAAGAATGTGAGAATTTTTAAGTTACAATTTGATAAAGTGTATTCTAAATTCACGCTGTATCCCGCTCAAAGCAAGACAGGCAGATGGATCCTGGGAATCAATTGTTGAGACATTCCGTTTAAAATATTAAATATTTCATGTCCTCTAGCGGGAATCGAACCCACGACTTGTCGCGATTACAGTCACACGCCTGTGCCGCTGCGCAAGAACTGGCCGCAATAATCTAGATAATGTATTCAAAATATTTAAAATTATTCAACCATCATCGCAGGACTTACACATCGCTGACCACGCGGTTGCACTTTGAAAAGATAAACAAAAACAATACTATTTCCTGTAAAAAATCCAAGTGAAACGCTGTGAAACGTGTGAACGGCGAAATAAGAGAATCTAAAATCATTTGCAGCGCGATACTACAGAATACTAATTTTGTTCCAAAGCTATACGGAAGATACCCCTGCTGTTATTACCTAGTCTGAGATAGGAATCGATTTATATACAAAGATAGTATTTATAATATAGGTGCTTAATATAGCTGCTTAATAATGTATTAATAGAATAGAAAACGGATTAATCGAAATGAGGCCGGTCGTGGCGCAGGGGAACAGTGTGACTGTAAAATCGACTGGTTGTGGGTTCGATCCCCATTCGAGGGCGGGAAATATTTATTTACTTTTATATTTTCATTTTTTCGCTCTGGTGTCGAGCCAAAGCGCGGTGTTGAGTTCCGTCACTTAGCACGCAATGCCTCTACAATTCGGTGGAAAGTGGGGAACGGAGTGTCTTACTACTAGGTTTCCTTTCATTTCCGTCTACCCTGCTATGTGCGGGATACAGCGTGAAGCTGATTTAATTTGATTTATTTTTTTTGAATAGAATACGTTAAATTGCAAAGTTATTACTTTAGTTTTAATAGTTCGGTGTGGTATTGTTAGGTTAGGTTATTATTTGAAATTGAATGGATTTTGTACTCTTGATTTTGATTTAGTATGTCATTTTATTTTATATTTACCGCAAAGAGATCATGGTTTATTTCTTTGTATATTATAGGAATAACATACGTGTGAAGCTGTTTGTTTCTGCAAACAATCGTGCGAGTAATAAAAAATTAGATTTTCGCTTTTGTTTTTTTCTGTTTACGTATATTTTATATTTTTTATAATATAAGATGTTTTATATGTTTCTACTGAAATATAGTTAAAGTTAAAGGACAGCCAGATCCGCGATAGCAATTCGAACCCGCCTCTCTGGAAACCGTCCAAGCGCTCTGACCAACTATAAGAACGTACCCGTATGACTTAGTTGGTTGTTGTGTTGGCAGAGCGCTTGGACGGTTTCCAAACAGGCGCGGGTTCAAATCCCGCTACCATAAAATTTTTATACATTGTCTTAATAAGTATTTTTCTTTCCTAAATGTGGAATAACATTTTAAGATATGTTAAAAAATAGAATACAATTTATACAGATACTAAAAAAAAAGCCATGTGCTCATTTTGCTACACAATTAGAATTTTCTATATATTTTTGGAAATCACGATAACATTCACATTTTTAATGTACCTAGTAACTATTTACAATAGTACGTCATTAGAATTCTGTAGCGCTACAACAAAATTGGATTATTTCAACATTGGCTTTATAGTAAAAGTTCGTCTTGTCTAGATAGTTAATTGAAATGTACTCTCGAAGTTAGATTTAAACAATACCTCGTTTGAAGCTGACGAGTGGAACTAAGCTTTCAACCAAGTAATAAAACAAATGCATAATATATTTACAATTTTTAAGCTGATTGATGTACTTATCGGAAACAGTGAGTTCGTGTAGTTTAAATTATTAAAAGCTGATTTTGCACAACTGACTTGCCTTGCATCTGTAATAGTGGCACGTCTCAGGTCCTTTATATTGTAACTGTTGAGAGCTTCTCTACAAAATGCAAAAAATAATAATAAAGAATTATTTCCATTATTGCTCTGTCATTATTTTTTTCGACTTGACTCTGTATCATAGCAATTAAGGCAGATGGAACCTGGAATTCCCCACTTTCCGCCGAATTTTCGAGGCATTGCGTGCTAAAAGGTGTAATACAACGCCGCGCTTTCACCTTAATACCAGAGCGAAAAAATTTAAATATCCATAAATATTAATTAATTCCCCCGAGTGGACCCACGAAACTAGCGTTGTGCCCCTGCGCCACAACGGCATCAATATTGGAAATTTTAAATACTATCATTTACTAAGTAACTACGTATATTTAAAGTATTTGAAAATTTAATTCAAATTACAATATAAAGAAGCCTAATATATGGTTAGCTAGCCTAGTATATAAAGGTCTATTGTTATCTGTGATCGTTCACATTAAGCAGCTAATTAGTTCGCACTGATATATGGTTTCAGTTCCGCGTGACGTTTGATCTATATTAAATAACCTTTGCCATGACGTGTTAGTAGCTTAGTGAAAATCGTTTTATCATTTAATAATTGATTTTATTTATGACGTTCATTATATAGAAGCCAGTCGAGGCGCATCGGCACAAAGTGTGCCTGTTGTTTGTGCAATTGACGACGTGGAGTCGATCCCCATTCGAGGAAATGAAATATTTATTTACATTTATATTTTCATTTCTATGCTCTGGTGTCGAGGCAAAGCGCGGCGTTGATTTCCGCTACTTAACACACAATGCCTCCAGAACTCGGCGAAAAGTGGCGAACGATGTGTTTTAACACTAGATTTCCTCTGTCTACCCCGCTGTGTGCGGGATATAGCGTGAAACTGATTTTTTTTCTTTATATCATTTTATATTTGATAATATTTTTCTATTTGATACTTTGTTTTGTGTTTAAAATCACTCCGCTCTCCACGTGCTTATTTGATAACGCTGCACTTTATCTAAGAAATCGGATAAAATAAGATTTTTAATTAATTAAAAACAATCAGAGTGGGACTTAAATCAATAACCATGGCGTGCAGTTCAACTTACTTTCTCAACTCGACATGCCGAATAAAACTGCAATTCTTTCATTAAAAACATTTTTTACTAAAATTATACTATCAGCCTTTTTGTAATTATTGTTAATTTGAAGCCGTAGTAGCGCAGTGGTACAAGCGTGTGACAAGCGTAGACGCGACAGTTGTGGGTTCGATTCCCATTCGATAAATTTCTACCCTACTATATACGGGATACAGCGTGAAGCTGAAATAAAAACTGTAGATCAAATGGAAGTTTTGTTTGCATAATCTAAAATATACGGCTAACGAAATAAACCTCTTAATATATTAAATTCTCAGGATTTTTTTCTATTTTGATCTGTCTGGTCTGAAAAATAATTTCTTTGCAGTTCTTTCCAAGAGTACTTGCAGTGTTCGGAGCGAACAGTTCAGAGGTCGTGCGGGGACGAAGCCGCTCTGTTCACGAGTGCATTCCTCAAGCGTATGGCTTCAAACATTATTAGGGTTTGTATTTTTTTTTTCAGTTTTAATATTTTTATTTGTTTATAAGATTATATTTTGACTATATTTTTATTTACTTAATCATTTGTTTTAATGTATTTTTTTCTTACTGATGTAGGTAAATTCTATAGAAATTAATTTTATAGACACCTGAAATAATAAAAGATAACGCAAATTTACGAATTTTAATACTTTGATATAAAATAAAAACAGTTGCTCTGCAACCTAATATAAACTGTATTCGAATTTCCAGCGTGTGTATCGTATAATCGTTCTTTTTTTTAAATTACAGAATTTCTGCTTCGAATATCGGGGTCAGGAATGCGACTTGGCAGACAATGCGACATCGACGGGCCACAGTTCTTTATTAATTTTAACATCGATTCTAACATCACTATATCCCTTTATAACTGTTTTCAGCAGTTTGGTACCGACATAGGGATTTTTTCGAAAAAAAATATCGATTTTAAAATTAGAACGTAGCGGCGCGGGCCCTCAGTAATTAGTGACTGTGGAAGTTTCTTAGTTACAATGAAGCAACGTTCAGTGAACTATACATTATTAATATATAGGTGGATTGTTTCAGTTCCTCGCAGTTGGTTAAAGTTGAAATTATTTAGTGAATGTTTTAATAATCTTACTAAATTCCTTTGTGAATTGAATGTGTTTATTAATATTTGTATTTTTAATAAAATCATAATTACGTTATGTTAAATGATTATTGTTATTCTATGGTTGATTTTCATCAAGTTCATTCATACAGTCCTTACTAGGTAAGTAATTAAATTATAATTATTTTCATTGTTCGTACTTATATAACAAAAAAAAACGGTATTGTTACTTTCTTGTATACTATTATATATACAAAAACCAACTTACGTAAAATTGTACACGATATTTACATAATAAGAATTAATAATGAAGAAAATTAGATATTATCTAAAATTCATAGTGGTTTTCAAATCACTTATAATTTCATCTATTACTATAATCTTGTTACTATTTAAATATATTTTCCTTAATATTTGTAAATATTATTTTATTAAATTAGGAAGTTTGTATAATAAACGCGGCCTTTTAATAAATTAGATTGTAAATTCCATTAATTTTGTCCCACGAAAATTGAATAAGCATGTTTATAGTCGGTCAAATTGTTATATCTTAGAACACAGGAAAATTTTTAATGAGGTAAAACAATAATAAAATCAAATATAAATCATTATTTAATTCTAATCTTTAACTTTATTTTCATTATTTTCTGGCGAAATGAATTGTCTATCAAAATTGTATTTTTTTAGTAATTGTAAATATTTATTACCGTAGTAGTCTTAAAATAAGGGATTTTTGCGAATGATATTTTGATGTTCAAGAAAAATAAATATGAGGCCGTCGTGGCGCAACGGCAACTGTTATGAGTTCCATTCTCAACCGTGGGGATGATAAGTTTAATTTCTTCGCTCTAACAACAAGATTAAGCGCGGCGTTGAGCCCCGTCATTTAACACGCAATGTCTCGTAAAATCTTACACTTAACACTAGGTTCCCTCTGTCTACAATGCTAAAAACGACGTGTAGCTAAAAAAAAGGAAATTATAGAAATTTAATGCAAACTATTAAGTTGCAATTGTCATATTCATTCGCAATCGTGCCAAGCTTATTTTAATATTTAGCTCAGAACATCCTGTGATAGCCTGTAGGGGTGTGATGTGAGATTGAAATGGACTATGAACATTATATCGGACCATACTGACTAAATTCTTGAGGATATCAAATGTTTATAAAATAAAAATATCGGTACATATATATATGTATACTCGTATATACGCACAATAATCATAATCTGCCCATATTATGCACAGTAATCGATAATATATTACGCCTAATTTTATTTTAAAATAATATCGAATTGATGACAATTTGACGAATTTTATATAAAATTTCTTTGTTTATTCATATACAGCATTATTTCAATACAAAGGCAAAGCCTTGAGCAACCGACCGACCGACGACCTAATGATGACCTAATTAATTTTTCTATTTTGCAATAACTAGAAATTGCATGCATGCATATTCTCATATAAATATTCCAAGTTAAAAACTTTTTTTTTTCATAAAAATAATAATTTTAAATTACGCTTAAACCACAACATGCAGGTCTATTGTTCGACGGGAACCTATAGAACTCTTTCCTCAACGGAACGGTCGTAGTATACAGTGCGGTGTAATGAGCATGTTCCCTTAATTTGATTTCGTTAAAGTTTTGTTTTGAAGCTTGAGGTTTGCGTTATTTCCAGTAGATGTATGTATGTACTAACTAGTATATGTAAATAGTAACTTTAGTTAAGTAACTGGTAACATTCCAGGTGGAGTATACGCCTGGAACTTTGTTAATTTACGAAATATGAGTTTTATTAAATTTATAAGCTCGTGTTGTATACTACATGGTGTATATACTACTATATACGTGTACTACATAGGCATGTTGCATAAATTGTTGTAGATTTTTTTTAATTAAGTTTTACTATCCAGGCCAGTCGTGGTGCAGCACTAGCGTGCGACTGTAAATGGGACAGGTTGTGGATTCGATTCTCACTCGAGTAAATGTAATATTTAATATTTTCATTTCTCTGCCTTCTGCAGCTTCACGCCGTATCCCGCACACAGGGTAGGCAGAGGGAACTTAGTGTTAAGACACTCTGTTCCCCATTTTTTTTTGCCTTGCTATGTGTGAGATACAGTGTCTTGCTATAATAAAAGTTGAAATTTTTGGAACTATCGTGGTACAGGCATCTGAATGTAGATCATGGTAGTGACTTCGATAACTACTCGAGGAAATGATTTTTTTCATTTTCTTTGACATAATTTCAGAAGGTTTTCTTTACTTATCTTGCCTTATGTGA
This sequence comes from Heliconius sapho, assembly GCA_018237945.1. NCBI lineage: Eukaryota > Metazoa > Arthropoda > Insecta > Lepidoptera > Nymphalidae > Heliconius > Heliconius sapho. The sequence continues at coordinate 19,762 of DWAE01000102.1, forward strand.
TAATGAGTGAAGCTGAAAAAAAATGTATTCTTTAACTTGGCCGTTAATTTAAAATTTTGTACTTATGTTCTTAAATTATGATTTGTGAAATTAATAGAAAATTTAATGATAATTAATATTAATAATTTCAAAATTTGAAAAAATATATATATATACAATACCTGGAGGAGATCACCTGTGGTGATAAAGCTTACATTGATGTAAGGTGTTTTATTTTCTCTTTGTGCTTAATCATTTTGCAGTAATAAAGTAATAAATAAATAAAAAAATTGTAAACTCTTAGTTTATTGAGAAAAAAAATCAGGGGTGTTACATTTTCAACAACAATTTAACTAAATTGTTGTTGAAAATGTAACATTGTATATTTAATATACAGTCGTCCTGTATATAGTATCTATTATTTTTTAATACTTTTTATATATTCATTGATAAGTTTATACATAAATATAAAAAAAATGGTGATCCATTAAAAAATTATACATAATTTTTCTTAATCTCGAACATAACTCAAATATTTTTTTCATAATAAAATTAAGTTGTGCAGTTGTTACCTAAAGTTTTTATAATGCAAATAACCGTACTAGAATATGATACTTTATATTTATTAAAAAAAATGTACATTTAGAAAGAAATTCCTGTGACTCAAAATTCGTATAATTTCTAATTCTGCTAAAAAATGATTTAAAAAATCTAAATTTTAAGTTGGATCACTTTTACTCTAAGATTGCAATTTTAAATTCAAAATTATATTAAATCTTACCATACATTTAGTACATTGTTCCTACATATCATTACCCATTTTATAATATGTTATAATCGGATAGCAAGGTTTCTATGTAAATATTTACCTAGATAATTAATATTTTATATTATAATTTAGAAAATAATCCATATCCAAATATTAAATGAGATTATTAAATAAAAATAAATAGCCTGGTGCAAAGTAGAAATGAAGTTTTATTTTTTGTGGCTTTTCTTAATATAATAAAGATATTTAATTCACCCTCTTTGCCAGTGAAGTCGTCGATAATAATTATAAAAAAAGGAAATAAAATATTTAATATTTTAATTTCTTAGCTCTGGTGTTGAGGTGAAAAAGTGCATCGTTGAGTTCCGCAACTCAACTCTTAATGCAGAATTTAGCGGAAAATGGGGAACGGAAGTAAAGAAGTCATAGCACTGGGTTCCCAGGTTTCCTCTGCCTATCCTGCTAGCAGCAGCTGCAGCGTAAAGCCTAAAAAAAATAGAAGCTAGTTTATTCGAAATAATAATATTATTAACCGAATAAAGGTCAAATTTCATATTTCATATTTCATATGATCTAATAAAGGAAGGTCGCCCGTTTAAATTATAAATTAAGATGTCCGTTGTTGGGATGAAGAATGAGAAAATGGTATAGTCCGAAGAAATCGAAATAAAGATTTGTTTCCTGCGACTTGACGATTTTTAGCTATTTTATTATATATTTTTTTAAAGATGGAGAAATTCGAAGAACATGCAGGGAGGGTCAAAAGTCTTAGAACTAATATTATATACTATTTGGCTTTACTCTGTAACCCGCACGTACCAGGGTAGGCAGAGGGAATCCAGGAAATTAGTGTTAAGACACTCCGTTCCCGTGAAGACATTTCTGTTCCGCACTTTGGGGGGACATTGAGTGGTGGAACTCCACGCGGCTCTTTTACTCAAGAGGGCCTTAATTGCCTCGAGTAAAACAAATAGGCTTAGTAATTAGATATTATACTGTTATTGTAGCATTAACTTAACAACGACTTCAAAATTATATATTTTTTTAAATTATTTTTGTTTAACATAATCAACGTTCGTTTAACATCATGTGATATTATTTTTCACTTAAGTCGGTTTTTGTAATTAATTAATTTAACATAAATTACCTACTTAATGAATAACTTATTAGGTTACGTTACACTTGTATAATCAAATTATTAAAAATATACCTAAATAAAATCCGTTGTAGCGTTAAAGACCAATATTTAAACAAATGTTTCATACCAACCAGTCTCTAAAATACACATAACAAGTAAAATAAAATATTCTTAATAAATTTTTCGTTTCAATAATTCCGAGAAAACTAGGGATAATACATTATTAGCGAAGAATAGAAATCAGTATTGTTCTGTATCCCGCGTACATCAGGGTAGGTAGAAGAAATCTAGATAAGACTCCCTTTTCCTCACTCTTCGTCGAATTTTTCGAGACATTGTCTGTTTAATGGCGGAACTGAATGCCTGCTGGGCTTTTGCTTTGATGCCAGAGCGAGGAAATGAATATATTAATAAACAATAAATAATTTCCTCGAATGGGGATCTAACCTACAACCATCACAGTCACACGGTTGTGCCCCTAGGCCAGGACGGCCTCTAATTAAGGTAGTAAAATAAAATAAAATAAATCAACTTCATCCCGCTTCATCCCGCTGTATCCCGCACACAGCAGGGTAGGCAGAGGGAACCTAGTGTTAAGACA
>DWAE01000103.1:0-22133 GCA_018237945.1 Heliconius sapho
CGAGTGGGAATCGAATCCACAACCAGTCGATTTTACAGTCACACTTTGTGCCCCTACGCCTGCGACCGGCCTCTATGTAATATGTAAGTTAGTAAGTTAAACTGACTATCTTACATATAACATTATTATAATAGGATTATAAGGACAAAAAAAACGCTTCTCCGTTCTCAAATCGGGATATTAAATATTGAGTTGCAGCACTTAACGTCGCCTTTTTGTAAGAAAAGAAAATAACTCCTTCTGAAGGAGAATCGTACATTGTACTTGATAATTGATTAGATAATAGAATTAAACCTCCACTCACCACCCAATGTTTCGAAAATTCGGCAGGCCCGGTGGACGGAGTGTCTTAACACTAGACTCCCTCGGCCCACACGGAATAGAGCGCGAAACTAAATAATATTACTATAGAACTTGAAACTTACGCTCGACGGCAACCTTTTAATCACTGAGCACTCGGGCGGTTGAGATAAACAAAGGCCTAAGTAAAGATTGGCAATAAACAATTTGGCTGGTATGCTCAAACCCGTCTTTTGACCCGAATGAAAGAATACTTATGTTGCAAGAGATACACACACCTCTTAATGTAAATGAAAAAAAAGCTTATGTAATCGACTTATGAGGTATGGTGTTCTTATGGCATTAACTTCATTTTTTAAGCTTCACGCTGTATCTATTTTTCTCGCGCGAATTCGAGATGTTGCACGTTGAACGGCGGAACTCAACACCGTGTTCGGTTTTACAAGAGCAAAGAAATGAAACTAATTTAAATAGAATAATGATGAGGATGGCTGTGGGTTCAACCATTCGGTTTACAATCAGCAGTTGTCCCGATGCGGTTTTATAAAAGGTAAAATCTCGTTTTTCGAATTCCCGGCTATTGTAGAAAAAAAGGTTTCGTATTTTAATAAAAAAAAAAAGGAACTCTTATAGGACTTTGTTATCCATATACCTGCCTATCTGTCCGTCAATCCGACCATTTCTCGAGTTCAAAACTATAACAAATTTATTCAAGATGTTCATTGCGTATAAAGTAACCAAAACATAACCTTGTCAATTTTCATAAGTTGTATTTCCCGTTGATCTACGATCATAAAAATTGGTACACAACCTCACCGCGAGCGAGTCCGACTCGCACTTGATCGTTTTTTTTCAACTCTTATAAATATATTATGACGTAAGATATTCGAGGTGTATTAAAGGGCTGATGACTCAACCATCATTACAGCGGAATGCGGTTCCTTTGGTATCATCAAATTATTTTTTTTAAGTTTAACGGTCACAGGTTCGACAAAAATGCTCATGTAATATAATTATCAACGCATTTACATAATATGAACATAAAATCACTTCTTATCAATGTAGGTTTAAATCTTTCAAATTATGCAACATATTTTAATGAAGTTTCAGTATCAAAGGGGAACTCACGAGGAAGATCAATAGCACTCAACTACTGATATAATGCACAATGTGCATTATATCAGTAGTTGAGGCCAGTCGTGGCGCAGAGGCACAAGCATGTGACTGAACCCACGACCTGTCGCGTATACAGTCACACTTTGTGCCCCCACGTCACGACTGGTCTTAACAAACTTTTCAGCTTTATAATATTAGTAGAGATTATATAGGAAAAATAATTCCAAACAACAAATAGTATGGATTTTTTTTTATTACGGCAACGCAATATGTTTTTAATCCTAATGCATATGGATATAACTTTTTAATATTATACATTTATAATCATTTACTTTTGTAATATTATTAAGGCATTTATGTAATAATATTTTTTTAAATCGCTTGATGTGGGTTCAAATTTTATACTTGTTTTTTTTGTTCAGTAAATAATCAATTAATAGAAAAAAGGCCGTCGTGGCGCAGTGGGACAGCGTATGATTGAAAATTTCGTCGTCCGATTGAATCGATTTTTGTGGGTTCGATCAATATAAGTAAAATAAATAAAATAAATCAGCATGACACTATCAAAGCAGGGTAGGTAGAGGGAACCTAGTGTTAAGACACTCCCCAGTTTCCGCCGAATTCTAGAGGCATTGCGTGTATTAGTAGGCGGAAATCAACGCAGCGCTTTGCCCCGACACAAGAAATGAAAATATAAATTTAAATAAATGTCTCAATCCTTTGAGTGGGGATCGAACCCACAACCAGTCGCGTTAACAGCCACATTTTGTGCTCCTGCGCCACGACTGGCCTCTAGTATAAGTATAGATAATAAATATGAAAATAAAACTAGGAAATTGAACAAAAAAAAATTGTGTATTTTAACATTTTTAAAGCTTAATTCAACACTTAACAAAGTAAAAAAAAATTTTATACAGAGATGCTAACAATGAAATCGTAAATAAATTGTAACTACCATATAAGAATATCTACGTCGAATGAACGTATGGCGTAGTGATCAGAACGCTTGAACGGTTTTCAAGAGACGCTGGCTCAAATCCCATTACGTTCAAATTTTTATACATTTCCAAAAAAAGTAAATAATTTTGTTGTCGAGACAAAACGCAGCGTTGAGTTCCGCTGTGTTCTGACTCTATGTCTATGCCAACAACGCAATCAATTAAACTGAACACAAATAAGCATTGTGTAAGCTTTGTAAGTCCTAATTGCATTACAAGCATACTTGGTGTACATTACACAATCTATTTTACAATTGTATACATATTCAATACAAATTAAAGAGCTACACGGTAGTGGTTGTGAATTCAAATCTCACTAAGACATTTTTATTGTTCCGTATCTTATAAGAAAAAAAGGCTGCTTTTGCTGATCTTTGTTGTATGTCTGTCCGTCTGTCTGTTAAAACTATTTATCTCAAGATCGCGTGAAGGTTTACAGCTGAAATCAATATCCAATATCCAAATATACGTTGACATTAAGAACAAAAATAAGGTGCTAAATCAACGCGATCAAAAGATACAGTTTTCTAAATAAATATTTCTTTTCCTAAGTGTGGAATAAGACTTTGAAAATATTAAAAACCTTAACAATGTTTGTTTAATTATCACGCAAAAACTAGAGAACGGATTTATAAGTAACTTAACTTAACTTAATATAGCTTATTCATATAAAAGTTGAATATAATTTTAATAAAATATAACAATAACTTTAGGCGGGCGAAGCCGCGCCTGTGTCGCAAGTTTGCCATAAGCTTTACATAACGCTCAAATCTACATACATACAACGCACAGACAAAACTACTGAACTTAGAAAATTGAAAAATGGCATGTAGGCAATTTAGGGAGTGTAGGGGATCACTAAGAGGTCCACTCTTCTGTTCTTTTCCCGCAAGTTCTAAAGAAATGGGAAAAAACGGGAATGATAGGATCATAGCAGCGGGCAACGACTAGTATTTATACGTATATATATAAAAATGACACATTTACATTATGGAATGATTTACAGCAAGTTCGTATAAGGTCATATATCAATGTTAAAGTAATATTTACAAACGTTTACTACAATAGCGTAAAACTTGTAGTTGTAGTTGAAGCCCTTGAATAGTACCGTTTAGGCTATTTCATATAGACATAAACATGCTTAACATTGATAAGTAAAATTCATATCAATCTTTTAATATAATTATTAATCTACGTATGTATAGTCTATTCTAGCGGACCCGCGCGGCTTCGCCCGCTTGAACTATATGAATATTTATTAAATATATTTATGAATAAGTAAGAAAATATAAGCCTAAAATAAGCTGCAAAAGAATAGGAATTGGTGAAAATTTTAAGTAAATCGGTTTTGTGATTTCGAAGATAAGCGTAATCATACATACAGACAGACAAAAAAATGTTTTTTTTTTGCTTTCTATTATTCTTTTTGTATCCCTTTATTCATCTCAGTCAAAAATATCAAATGTAGACAAAATATTTTACTGTTTAATTATATGTATAGATGAGGACGTACTGTAAACGCGACAGATTATGGGCTCTATTCCCACTTAAAAGATAACGAAACAATAAATTAAATATTTTTATTTCCTTTACACGCTTCTGGACTTATTTCACTTCTCTGGATTTTCCATTTTACGTCCGAATGTCCGTCCACTCACGTGAATATTGGATATTTTCCTTAAAGAATATTTTAATATAAATTGAATACATCATCCTAGTATATCCTAGTATAATATAAAATGGTATTTTGATCCGAAACAAAATTTATCGAGTATTAAAAGTAAAACAGGGGCCACGGAATCGTGGTGGGATAGCGTCCGTCTATAAACGCGGTGGTAGTCGCTCTGATACGACAAAATGCATCATTGAGTTCTGCCATTCAAAAGCAATATCTCTAATTCGAGCGGAAGACGGAGTGTTCTTATCCAGATTTTCTCCGTCTATCTTTCAATATACGGGATAAAGCGTGAATCGAAAAAAGCAGGTACTTGAGTACCAAATGACCAAGACTGTATTTAAGGACAAAGTTCCAGCACTTGATGAGAAAAAAATCTGATTGGTCACTCACTGAATTTCTTCTATTCTCTCCATTTTTTTTATTTAATAGTATATCCGTATATAAAAAAAACAGGAGAATGCAAGGAATGACAAAGCAATTGAACTCGATATGAATATCATTTGTACGAGAATGTGTTCACTTAAAACCGGTTATTTCCTATATTGCTAACAACACGATGTAAATTATAAGCAGCAGTTGTATACTTTATATTCTTTTAAAGATATAGCTGTTATCCGCGGCTTCGCGCGTGTGTTTAAATTAGAATAACTACTTCTGGTTATTACACATGACACATGTATCATGTACGGACGGACGGACAATCCAACAAGAAAAGAATTTCCAATTCGAACCAATAATTCCTGAGATTAGCAAGTGCTCTATGTTCAATCCAACTTACTAATATTTTTTTAATATCGCAATAAAAGTATACATATGTATGTGTGTACGTACATGTATAAATATATAAGCGTTAGTGGCACAGAGGGACAGTATCGGAATAATGTATCTACAGGATGATTGGGAAATAGATAGACAACCTGATAAAGGTGAAAGATGAAGTTATAACGAATTATATTTACCAAAAGGTAAATTGGGGTAAATTATCTATGGATAGAGTGCTTTTTAAACTCTATCCATAGACAATGTTTTTTATCGTTTTCGAAATATAGGTCATATAAAAAAGTATCTATACACGATATGTGCGCAATAAAATGCTTGTGTGATATTTAGTTTGTTTTTCCACCGACTAGCTATTTGTATATTTGTATTTTGTGACCTATGCCTCATTTAATTTTGTAACATGAAACCGCCTGAATGTTGTAATGTTTTGTTTATAAAGTGGTAAAGTTTAAAAACAATAATTTTGTTACAATCTGTTATTTCCAGGATGGAAATGGAAGGATTTGAAGTTTGCTCAAAAGTTAATACCTAGAAAAAGTCCTTTTTATTTTAAAAACATCTTCACACTGTTTTGTTTCGATTGATACCAAGTATATTTACCTCCAAATTAATGAATTTAGAAAAAAATAACAAGACTACATAATACAAGTATGCATGTGTAATCTAATATTCCTATAGATTCACCTCCAAATAATTATTATTTCACAAATTACAGTTGTAAATGACCTCCTCTATCACCAATCATCCATACCATATCATACTAAAATGATCAATCTCTATATAAACTTTTAAAGCTACGATTATATTGAGATAGATAAAATTATACAACCCAGTGTTAAGACACTCCGGTCCCCACGAACTGCTCAATTTTATAGACATTGTGCGTAGAGTGGCGGAATACAACGCAACCGAACGCGACGTTGAAATATGCCTAAATGGTTTAAAATAGTGAATTATCATATAATCTTTTTCAAATAACATTTCCATATAAAATTGTAAAAAAAAAGCAAAAATAGATAATTTTTTTTTGCTCTCCACTCAAATTGGCATTGAACTTGTGTGTCAAGGTTTATTTTTAGATATTAGACGTGTAAAGTGGTTTTTGATGGTTTTATTAAGCATATTAGTTTGCTTTGACAGTGGGTATGGGTTCAATATCTGATTTTTTAAATTAAAAATCACCCCACATGTTTACTACCAACAACCTGTTTACTACAAAATCTCATACGTTTTTATACTTTTTCTTAATAAGTATTGTTGTTTCCTAAGTTTGGAAAAACACTTTAAAAATGTTTAAAAATAACTTGCACGTTTCAATGTTAAATAACACATCCAGGTGCTATTATTTAGCTAATTTTACACAATTTTACCCCAGGTGCTAACCCCAAACCAAAATTAAGTTTAATATAATATATCTTACTTATCTAGAAAACGTATAAAAAATTTAACGTAGCGGGACTCGAAACCAGGAGGTGCGGGTTCGAGTGTTCTAAATAAGTATTTTTTTTTCTAAGTGTGGAATAACACTTTAAAAATGTTAACCATAATATATCTTTCTTTGCAGAAGCCGCATCATTCAAAACTGGACGCAAAGTAATAAATAAAATGAGTACAACCAATTAAACAAAATAAAATATGGCATTTAAAAATCGTAAAAGTATAAAAATAACAATATTAGTTTTAGTTAATCTAGTTATAAATAGTAACTGTGATAATGCTGATAAGATAGTTGATGATTTAAATAAATCTGGTGATTCGGAAGTGTTAGAAGATGAAGTGGGAATTTCTTTAGATGATATGATTGATATAAATACAAATTTAGATGCAAAAGATGATTATAACTTGACCAAAGATGAATCTAAAGAAGATAGAGTATATACTACGGAAGTAGCTTCCACTGTGGAAGATCAAGAAGAAAGGAGGGAAGATTTAGAAGATGTTTTGACCACTCAAGATGTTACTGAGACTAGTTACACTGTACCCGTAGATAATGATGTTTACGAAGGTGTGGACGATGTTTACAATCATAACGGATACAGTCAGGTTTGTTAATTCTATTTATATTATAACATTTAAAAATTTAGTTACGTTGCAAATCGATTGCTGGAAAACAACGCCGCACATTGTCTTTTTATCAAAAACATGAGAATTGAACCCACAATCTTGGAATTTACAGTTAGATGCTTTACCGCTGCGCTATAACGATCTCGAGTCACTCTTTTCTTATTTCTTACGTAATACATTAAATTATAATTTTACAAGTCATATATTTATCCAAAGAGGAAAAGTGTCTAAGCACTATGTTCTCTCTGCCATTCCTGATATATGCGAGATACAGCGTGAAAAAAAAATCCATATATACTAACCGTATCCTTCATATAAAAATAAGGTACACTCGTGATCACGCAATTTCAATAGCGTTATGTAGCTGTATGCGAGGAGCACAAAATCGCACAAGAAAACAGTATAATTTGACATATAAATATTTGCAATACTACTTAGTGACGAGACTACACCTTGTGGTGCATTTCAGAAATGTTTGGGTATAAGCGATAGCTGTGGGTTCATATTCGACCATAGGATGTTTTTTAGCTTTACTGTTGTTGTAGGAAGAGGCTGTCTTACTATAAAAACCGATTAAATGCCAGTCTGATTTGCACATCTCTGGGGTTCCATATCAATGTCGTGATTGTAAGTCAACGGGAAATATAACTATAGTATAAAGTTGATATTCCAAGACGCTGAAGGGTCTACTTCCGGATATTTGATATTAATTTTATCTTGATATCTCCACGGAAACTTGAGGAAATGGTCCTGACAGACGGACACAAGGATAAAATTTCTACTTCACACCAATAAAATTTTACCAAAACATTTATGACTTCCATGTCAAATAGGTCCCGACTGTTATAATTGTTTTTTTTAAATACTTTAGTATATGTAAAAGATACTAATAACCAAAATTTGATTTCAGTACGAATCTCAAGGCACAACACGTTCCATGGAAGTCGTGGACGATGGAAGAACTGAAGAAGATTACGAGAGTACCGGACAAAGAAGTCCTAAGACTGAAAGTTAGTTTTACCCTCTGATGGTACAGTTCCTAGCTGATTAAGATAATTTCTCTTCGTATATTTTGGTTTTCTGAAGACAGACAAGACAAATCTACTATTAAGACACTGTTCTCTAATATTCACCCATTAGGCGGAACTGAATGCCGCAAGTTATCTCTATCATAACCATACTATATTTCTTAGAGTACCCTAGGAGAGTTTTTAATACACACCCACCAGTAGTACTAATATATGGTTATTTCATAACAATTCCTTATAACTAGAATGTGACAATGACAAGAGTTAAACAACAATAATAATAAAAAATAATGACTCTAGTACGACCTATATACAATAAGTCATTAACGTGTTTATTTCGAATGACATGAATATAAAAAGCAATAGGATTGCTGTGGCGCAGTAGAACAACGTCCGCCTTTAAGCATAATGGTTGTGAGTTTGATTACTGCCCGGTAGAATTAATATAATATATTTAATTTATTTATGTCCACGCTCTGGTAGAAAATATATGTTTCATTGTCCCATTAAAAAATTGGGCATTATATGAAGAACGGAGTGACTTATCAACACTAGGTACCCTCACCCTACTCTTACAAAAAATTCCCGATTCCAGCTGACAAAGAACCAGTAGACAACATAATCCTGGAGAAGCCTCGTCCACCACCAGCTCAGACCAAGAGCTCCACACTCAAGTCCTGGCTGGAGGACACCTGGCTAAGGCCACCGGCGGGGATACTCGTGCCTTTGAGGCCACTCGCCCTGAACCGTGCTCTGGGGGTGTGGAACGATCTGGCGAACGAAGGATTGAATGTGACTGATATAGTAATTGTTGGATACGACTCTAACGGTTTGTTTTTTTTTAATTGTTTAGTTTAGTTTAAAAAAAAATTTGTAAAAATCACAAAAACTGTGGTCTTATTACGTAATTTTCTCTCTTTTTGTTTTGATTGAATACACAACTATCGATTTTAATCACACACTCAAGTGTACATAATAATTCAATAACAATAATATCTACTATTATACTCATGGCTTCACGCTGTATCAAGCATATAATGGCACAGAAAATCAAGGTGTTAAGACATTGCATGTTGATTGGCGAAGCTCAACGCCGCGATTTGTCGTATTACAAGAGAGCGTAAATAAAATAGTTCATTCCCACGTAGTATAAAACAACATATGTATAGGTAAACAAACTGCACATAAAATTACAACTATAAGTTCATTAAAGTTAAACATAATGATAGTAACACCAGAAACAGGATATTATTGTTTTGAAGTGGATTTATAATCTATACTGTCTGTACTAGTTTATATAATATTAGTTTTAAATTATATGTTTGTTCGGTTGAACTTAAATCTCAGCAATCACTGGTTTTAATTGAAAAAAAAATTTACCACATTTTTTTTGCGCAGCGGCACAAGCGTGTGACTGCAAACGCAGCAACGGTTGTGGGTTCGATTCCCACTCAAGAAAGTGAAATATTTAACATTTCCATTATTTAAAATTTCCTCGGTCTGGTAACGAGGTAAAACGTTGCTTTCCGCCACTCAACACGCAATGCCTCCAGAATTCGGCGAAAAGTGGGGAACGGAAGAGACTTAATAGGAACGGAGTCTTAATAATAGGTTCCAAGGTTCCCTCTACCTACTCTACTATGTGCAGGATACAAGCCTTGGCTGAGAAGTAAACATTCAATGTCATTGTATTAAGACGTAGAGGTACGCTCGATTATAATTACAATTTAATTGTCAACTTACGTAATCTGTACCTATCACAATCACTATTAAATAATATATAGTGTTATCCACTCACATCTAATATAATAGATAAACGTGAAACATCTCATGTGTGACTGGCCATATATGATATGGCCAGTCGTGGTGCAGAGGCATAAAGTGTGACTGTAAATCGACTGGTTGTGGATTCGATCCCCACTCGAGGAGATGAAAATTTACGCTGTCTTAAAACTAGGTTCCCTCTGTCTAATCTGATAAGAGGGAAAAAGCGCGAAACTATTCTTTAACTAATATAAATGTAAATAAACGAAAGTATCAAAACAAAACTCACGTCTATTAAATATAATACAAATACAAACATTCAATAGTTATTAAACAAAACAACAAAAAGCAAAGCTATTTATCATTAACTTATCTCCAAGAACGATGACAAGTAAATAAATTAAGCAATGTCAAAAAAGAAGGCTGTAGGTTCTGTTCCTATTTTGGGCAAACACGTACAGTTGTTTGTCACGGTCTGTCTCTACAAAAGACGCTATCTATAGTAGCGCAGTAGCGCAGTGCGTTTATCTGCGTAGTGATGGTTGTGGGTTCGATACCCATTCTATTGTATAATATTTAAAATATTTTTTATTCAATAATGTACTTCGTTTGCAATTCGTGCAAGTTTTTGTCACGGTCTGTCTCTTCTTGAAATGTAGATCAGTTTGAATAGTTTATTAAAATGGATTACAAGAGAGCGAAACATTTACAAAACAATTGCTTAACATTAGTTTTAGTTGTCTAACTAGTATAACTATTTGCACAGTGGTCAGTGATAACGAATTCTAAACTAGTATTGGGTTCGGTTCCCGATTTAAACATACGCCTATATTCGTGAGTTTTACATCACTTTTAAGCACTTAGATAAAGCTCAAAATTAAATTTAACGTATTGATTGTATAGAATAATAGCTTCACATTTTTTCCGCCATAGCAGGATATTAGTAGTATATGAAACCATAATATCTACATATACTCATATAAAACTCTTTAGTTACCGAGTCACTGACAGACAACAGCCGAAACAAAGCGGCGTGGAACGCCAAAATGTAGCATGTAGGATTACACTCCGTATAGAGAGAATTACTCAAATTTCTTACGGGAACGGAAAAAAAGGGGTTTTCAAAATATACTGTACCTTACCCAATAGGCGTTTATGTGTTCAAGTGTTTTAATAATAATTCAAATTACCTGAAAAAAAGTAACATAATATTAATAAAAATAAAACCATTGAAACATATAAAATTTAAATACTTATTTAGAAAACGTATAAACTTTTTTACGTAGATGGATTTCAACCAGCGTCTCTTGAACGGCTTCCAAGAGGTTTTTTTAATAAGTAGGTATTTTTCTTTTTTAGGTATGGAATAACACTTTAAATTCATTAAAAATATACAAAATTTATTTAAATCATAAAAAACACACGGAAACTAAAAATATTGTTAGAATAATACCTATACAACAAATGAAATTATGAATTGTCAATAATTATAATACTAAAAACAATATTTTTTTCTTCGTAGTGGAGTGTCTAAACACTAGTTTCATAGGATCCATCTGACTATCCTGTTACGTGCAGAATATAGCATGAGGATATAAAGAAAAATCACTAGGTTCCCACCGCGTATCCGCACACAGCAATGCAGCGGGATACAGCGTGAAGTCAAATTATAAATAATTAAAATTAAACACCAAAAATCAATCGCGTAAAAACATTATAAAGTTGGCAAGACACAAGTGGAGCGGAACATTACGCAATCACGTTCTCCGCACAAGGTTACCTTCGAAATAAACGGAAAGTTATAATATGAATTGTACGCAAATAAAAAAATAAACACGCTGTATACAAATCTATTATTAGATTGATCTAGTTTCGTGGTGGTGTCCAGTTCGAATCACATTTAATTTAGGCAAAATCGATAGCAAGTTCTTACATGAGTTTTGGGTTCCGTATCCAAAGGGAAAAACGTAACAATATTACTAACTCCATATGTTACCAGGCCGTTCCACATGAACCCTTAATAGTTAGGCAAAATGTATTTTTGCCGTTTTCATAAATAATGGTACGGAACACTTCATGCTCGACCCGGAATCACACTTGGCTAATTTTTATAATAAAGAGAGGCCGTCCTGTCACAGTCTCGAGGGAAAACAGCTTCACGCTTATTTCCGCAAAGCAACTCGCAATGCCTCTAGCATTCGGCAGAAAGTGGAGACAAGAAGTGCCTTAATGGGAACATGGTGTCTTAACTGTCTCTGCCACCACTACTATGCACTATGGGATACAGCATGAGTCTTAACAAACTGGTGGTTCGATTTCCACTTGGGAGAATTTAAATAACTACTTAATTTTTTTTTAGTTTCTTCACTGATAACCAATGTCTCGGAAATTGGGCGGAAAATATGGAGTGCATTAACACTAAGTCCGTACCTCGGCCTACCCTACTATATTTTGAATACAGCATGAAGCTATTTGCAACTTGATGCACCAATGATTATTAAATTAAATACGACACTAACCAATTATCTTTATTAGGAGTGAACTGGAGGTCCCGCCACAACTTACAACCCACTACCAACGGGAACGGGGACAGAGCAGTGTCCGAAGCCTTGTCTAAGCTACTATCAAAATATCAGGTAACACATATACTACTTACTAACTTTTAACTTCTTTTCTTTATAACTGTATGTAACTTTGATCATATGACATATAGTTTTAATCCCAACAAATAGACTAACCACATCAAAAACCTTTTTTAAATTGGAACCGTTAGTTCCTGAGTTTAAGGCGATCAAACAAACTCATCAGCTTTACAATATTGGTTATAGTATAGATATAGATATGAACAAAGAAACGGTGTTAACGACAAAAACTTTGCGTCTAAAGACGAGGACTTCACTGGACCTTAGTAAAAACACGTAGCTTCCGCAAACAAACTGTTGCAGGGCCTTGATGATAGATTTGTGTATCTCAAACACGTTGCTCACTTCTGCTGACTGCATAATGAAGCTCGTAGGTTCTATTTTGCAGAAGATATTAGAAATATCGATATTGGGCAAATAACAAAATATTTGTTTTTCAAATTCTTCAAGTTGAGAATCAAAAATCAACGCCGCACTTTGTGTTGTTACTAGTGAGAGAGAAAATAAAAATAAATCATTCTCCCGAACGGGAGTCCATCCCACAACATCGCATTTACAGCCAGACGCTGTACCCCTGCGACGCGACAAAGATATTTAAAGATTTTTTTACATTTTTAAAGTGTTATTCCACACTTAGAAAAGAAAAATACTTACAAAATAAATACAAACTTGTTGAATTCATGGTATAATATGGTATTACTAATATTTTCAATTTTTAAATGACGAAGGTCAAAATCGGCGTTGATCACTGAGCCATACGTTCTCAGTGGCTCAGTGGTCAGAGCGCCTCGTCAGTTTCCATGTGGCGCAGCTTCGAGTCCCGCTGCGTTCCAAATTTTTGTACGTTTTCTAAATAATTAAATTCAAAGATGTTCTTCATCCGATATTTGACCTTCGCCATTTAAAAATTAACAATATTAGTAATACCATATTATACCATGAATTCAACAATTTGATAACAAAAGAAACAGATGTCTGCAAACTCATTCAGTTATTATCATTCATGGTTAATTTTATACTTTATACAAAGAATATAATTAAAAATACAATAAACTGATTGTTAGACGATATTTCAAGCAAAATAATTGGATATGCTTAAAATCTTCCTAAAGTAAATCAACTTTGAAAATGTATAAAAATTTTGCATTGACTCTGCAGCTGAGTCAATGCAATGCTGCATTGATTTTGCAGCAGGACAGACAGAAGGAATCCAGAGCTAAGACAGTCCGTTACCCACGCTGTGCTCAATTTTCGAGACATGCGTTTAGATTAGCGTAATTCAACGCCGCACTTTGTATACTAGAGCAATACAATTAAAATAATTTAAACATAATCGTTCTCCCGAGTGGCAATATTATTATACAATTATTATTTAGTATTTCTATACAAAATGGTGTAAAATAGGTTAAATGCTTTGTTGATTTTTGGAATATTTGTGTTGTGGGGGTTTGGAATATTTCCATGAGTTGGTACTTAACAAAGTACGAAAACAACACTACAATTGTAGTACACTCAAGTTTTATAATACCTTGAAATACACGCAACCTAATGTAACATTAGAAATTCAAAAAATAATAATAAAGGATCCTTTCTACTTATAAATATTAATTTCAACCATTTTTTTCTTGCCCAGGACGTTTACACGGACTCAACTAATGATGGTACTATGAGGGCTTTGGCTTCAGCTGCCAAACTGGTACCATACGACAGTGCACTCTTCGTGGTCACTGATAAAGGAGCTGGTGACCCTCAAAGACTGCCATTGGCCTTAAGAGCTTTGGTGGAGAAAAGATTGAAGGTATGGTGATATATAATATATATATAAAACTATTTTCCTTGGGAAGCGTAGGGGAAAACTAAGAGACAGTTTCTGCAACTTCCAACGATAAAGGAAACAATAGTGCACGTTGACGTTGATCTCCAACTAGGAGATCAAATTAGCAATAGAATATATCGATCACAGTGCTTGCTGGCCACGTTTATAGCAAATGTTTGGGGATATACATCGATTTAAAAATAAAGTAGATAGTTTAGAGGCCAATCGTGGCGCAGGGTCACAAGCGTGCGACTGTAAAGGTTGCGGACTCGATTCCTACTAGAGAATCACATTAGAGAGAATGAAGTATTTAATATTTTCATTTCCTCGCTCTGGTACCGAGGATTGCATAAATTTACTCAATTTAAATTTTCTTTCAGGTATACACTATATGGACAGATCCTAATCATCCCTCACAGGAATCCGAACTGGCTCTTCAAGACTTGAGGAATGTATCATCACACACTGAGGGTGAAGTGTTACCTTACTCCTTGCAAATTGCGGTGATTATTATTTTTTAATACCACTCTAGATTGCTTAATTGATGTGCCTTATAAATAAAGCTTTAAGTGCCTTAAAATTGTGGAAATATATTAATCGGAATACCACACAGAGGTAAAGAAAAATAAAACTTGGAGAAAAATTCTCCTAATTTTCGAAGATATAACCTTAGAATAATTCTAGGATAATTCTTCTCTATAAGAAAAATAATATCATAGTTTTCTCATTACGTACAAAGGAACGAATTACTAATATCCAGTTTATATTTTCAGGATAGCGACGCGTCCAGCAATTATGCTTCAGAAGCAGAGCTCCAACAGTGGCAGCCTACTGTTGAGCCGCGCCGAGCGAGGCTAAATGCGCTGCCTAGCGCCGATACGTTTGATGTGAGTAACAAAAATTGATTGAAAACAATCGGTCAAGAGCTAGTCGAACTCACCCACCAAGTGTATCAATTTCATAATTGTAGTCACTGAGCCTTGTCTAGATAGACAGACGGACAACAAAGTGATGCTATGATTTTTTTATCTTATACATGTAATATAAAAGCAACTTATCATTTTATCAATTAAAGGGAACAAAAATTAAACTTTTTCACAAACGTATAAAAATTTTGTAGCTTTTGTAATAGGATTTGAAACCGCGCTTCTTGGATTCAAGCCCGCGAGTGGGATAAATAACACTTTAGAAAATGGTAAAAAATTAAACTTTTAATTTATTTCAAAAATCTATTGTGCTAAAGAATTCTTCTTTAACAAATTCTCTAATTTTACACATATCTCGTATATAGCCTACCTATATACTATGGAATCTAGTATCAGAAGACTAGATTTTTGCTTTTATATATCGAGTAGTGTAATCCAATGCTGCATGTAGCAGAATACACAAATAAAATCTGGTCTTAGGTCACCCCATTCCCCACTTTTCAGCCAACTTTCATGACATTGTGTGTCGAGTAGCGGTGCTCAATGTCTCGTTTTTGTCTTATTACCAGAGCTAACCCCAACGGCCTTACAAATTTTAATAACTTCAACTAAATCATGATTTCTTCCTTAGACTTTGATGGTCAAGAGAGGTGCTGAAGAAGCTATAACAGTTGGGATACCAGTGGAGAATGGAGTCACTACGTTGAGGATATTGATCGAAGGCGCCGTGGACCACGCAGTATTGTATCCACCGAATGATGGTAAGTAATAATAGATATGCTGTATGATAAAATATACTATGTAACGAAGTGACAGACAGCAGCGCACAGACTAAACTACTTTACTTAGGTACTTGAAATTTGGCATATAAGTAGGTAAGGGAGTGTAGGGAGCACTAAAAGAGAATTTCGAGAAAATCCTAATGAAACACAAAACCAACATTTTCCGTTCTAGGTGTTATAAATATATTTTTAAATCTAAAGCAATAATATAAAATGTTTATTTGAAAGAACTAGAAGAAGAAGAAAGAACAAGATAATGCGGGCGAAACCGCACGCAAAAGTTAACATACTCATGTTCTTAAATTAGAAGTGGCACCTACAACGTATTAACTATCAACGTATACACAGAAAATAATATTTACAACGAGCAATTCTCTTCAGACTAACAACACGACAAATTGTAATCATTACAATAAATTATCTAATAATGCAAGGTTGAAACGCAGTTTTGAAATGGTTGTACACTATTTTGAATTTTTGAATTTTCGCTTGTGTCACTAAATAAGGATAATTTAAAGGTAAATTATTATTAGGCACGGCGTTGTGTTCCGCCAATTAATACGCGATATCCCGAATGTTAGGCGGTGGTACGCGGGGAACAGAGTGTCATAAGACTCGGTTTACTCTGCTTAACCTGCTATATGCGGGAAGCTTTAGGCCTATATTTAAAGTATAATAAATAATATAATAAATATATTTACAATACTCTACAATGTACACAAATCATTACAAAAGGGGAAGTTATCATTTTGCTAACAATGTGTATAGAGTGTGTGAAAATTCAATAGTTAATGGTGTTAAATTAAGCATGATGTATTATACATTATCTGCAACCTCTTTGATGATTTTCGTCAATACAAGTGATATGATTACGTAACTCAACTCTGTGTCTTGTTTCATCACATAGTATAAGAGAAGATATTGCTTAAAATACCTAAATATAACCACTAACAGGCTTCGAACCCACAACCGAAACTATTATCGCCACGTAAAATAACCTGTAGCCTTACACGATATATGGACGATGCAACGCAATTTTTTTATCAATTCGCACCAATTCCTGAGATTAGCACGTTCAACCAAACTGTTCAGCTACATAGTATTAGCATAGATACTGTACTGTGCCACGCTGTATCGTTTTCTTGTATTATGGATTATTCTTCTGTAAATTACAGTTGTTTCAATTTGAAGGGTAATATATTCAATGTTATTGTTATAAGACTTATAAGACCTTATTCTCCAAGGTAATCGATACAATCAGATAAACAATTAATGAAAAGAGAATATAGTAAAAGTAATAGAGGCATAAAAATATTTTTAGTAGGCACTTCTATTTTAGGCAGAGAGAAACTAGTGTTATGACACTCCGTTCACTATTTTCCGCAATATATATGTCAACATGCCCAACATGCATTGTAACTAATGCATGTTGAGTGGTGAAAATGTACACCGCGCTCTATCCTGATAACGGAGCTAAATGAAAATAATTCTTTCTCCCGAATGGTAATCGAACCCACAAACGTCGCGTTTACTGCCAGACCCTATATACCGTTGCGTCACTAGAGTCCCTATTTTTTGTTATACATATAATGTATATCATTCCTACCCATCCCTACCTTCTTTGTAGTTTATGAGAATGGAAGTTTGTTCCACTTTCACACAAAAAGTACTAAACGGATTTAGATGAAACTTTACAGTAATATAGCTTATACATCAATAAAACATAGACTATAATTTGTGTAACGATTTTGTATAATTTAGCTTTAATATAACAATAAGATTAAGCGGGCGAAGCCTCACTTGGGCTCGTGGTTAGTTCATTAAAAACATAAAGGCTTTATTATTTATGACCTTATGGTACAAAAAAGATATTCATTCTCTATAATGCCCCAGGTCGAGGCCCAAAAATATATTTAAAAAGAACAATTAATTCCATACAACTACTACGGAATTCGAACCTTAAGCTTTCATTCAATATGTACAACTCAACTACTGACCCTCTACAGATATATTAAATCATTGAGCACAAGATCACAGGATCTAGACTTCTCATATATAAAAAATATATCGACAACATTCTTCATTTAACCTACAATGTTCAAGGTGACCTCAATACAAGCCTTATAAGGGAACCGTTTAAATAAATGACAAAAGCTCAACACGATATTAAAACACAAAAAAAAAACGTTTTTTATGGAACATAACTTAGTAAGATAGAGGAGGTCCTGAAGCAATATATAGGCAACTTTTTGTCCTGGTTTTCCCCCGAAGTTGGGAGTCACACGAGGAAAGCCACGGTCACCGGAAACAAGTATCTACTGCCGACATACATTTAAAATTATTTCCAACATTTTAAAATAAATAAGACAATGAGGCCCTCGTGGCGTAAGGGCACAAACGTATGACCGTAAATGCGTCGGTTGTGGTTCGATTCCTAATTGATGTAATCGAGTAAAAAACGAGGCTTGGATTTCCTTCACTAGACCCACATTGCTTTGAGAATTTGGCGGAAAATGGGAACGGAGTGTCTCAACACTAGGTTTCCATGTTCTTTTGCTTTCCTACCCAGCTATGCGAGGGACATATAGCAGAGTAGGTAACGGTATGTAGCGTGAAGCTGCAAATTTATAATTCTTTTTTTTTCCTCTCTCGCACCATCACTTTCACTCATTATCTGTATCTTCAATCGAACCTATGACCTAACAATTACATCTTCGCAGCACCACAAATCGACCTATACAACCAGACATCAGTGAAGCTTTTCTCCCCATCGTCTAGAACGGGCAGCGTCACTCCGCGCGATGTGTTCCTAGTGTTCCCGGGAGCCACGCTCGACTTTGACATGTAAGTTTTGTACGTAAGAATTTAGAACTGAGTGTCTTTAAACTAGGACTCTTTCGGCCTACTGCGAAGTTTTGGTTGTTTTTTTTTTCATACAAATAAAATAGAAAAGAACAAACAAGCATGGACATATCTAGGGAGGAGGGGTCCTTGACTTAACCTGATCTTTTTTTTTATAAAAATATATCCTTAATATTTTTCGTAATAAAAATTCTGGGATGAGACCTGACCTGATCTGAGAGATTCTGACACACAATTTCTCGAAAATTCAGCGAAAGCGTGGTGAGCGGAGTGTCTAACTCTTTTCCCGATGATACAGCGTGAAACATAAATAGGATAATAAGTAATCTATATACCTGAAGGCCAGTCACAGCTCAAAGGCACAAATTGTGACTATAAAAGCAACTGATTGTGGGCTCGATCCCCACTTAGGGGCTGAGCGCCGGATACAGCGTGATATACCTGTACGAAAAATATTTTTTTCACTTCCACAGGCTATCAGTCCTACCGCCGGTATCAATGGACTCGTCTTATGTAGGAATGTGGCATTTAAGCGTGCGCTGCGACACTTGTGACTATAGACTGACTGTCAGCGCCAGGAGCGATTTGCATTTACAAACGGATGTTGCCGATAAGGGTGAGTGTTAGATGGTTTATAGCTTCACGCTTTATCCTGTATAGCAGTGTAGGCTGAGAAAAGAACATTAAGTGTTAAAATAATTTTGCTTTTGTTCTTTACTTTGCGCCCGAAATCAAGTGCGGCGGAACTTAACGTCGCGTTTTCATTTACCAGAGAGGGGATCCGAACATACAACGATCACGTTCACCGTCAAATTTCAGTGATTTCATCAAAATGGTGCCTCTTAAAAACATCGTACTAAAATTTGACATATTAATAATTTTGCATTGCAAAAAGTATGTTTTAAATTTAAAAGCTTTATAGCGGTAAGTCTAACCAAATATAACAAAAAAACATTGACTGACAACTCATCTGTCATCGAACAACGATGATTGAACTGACAATTAGCGTGTACATAAAAAAACATAAGTTAAATTGTAATAAATTGTATAAAACTGTTTCGGTACGGCGTAGAATACGGAGAGACAAAAAGAATAGATTGGGGTTGCACAGAAAAAATAGATTGTGCATTGTATATAAATTTGGGAATCAGTGTTAAAACACTCCTTTGCCCACTTGCCATCGCATTCTGGAGGCATGTAGAGTGGTGGAACTTAACGCTTAACGCTTTGCCTCGTACCAGAGTGAGGAAATGGAAAAATCTACTATTTCGTTTGCGAATGGGAATCGAAGCCTCTACGCCACGACTGGCCTCGACTCTCATAGGTATTTCAAGAAATTCTCTGTTAGTACTCCCCTACATTCCCCAACCTTCCCACATGACAAATTTCAACTTTCTAAGTCCCGGTAGTTTCGACTGCGCGTTGTCTATCTATTAATCAGTAATACATTTTATTAAGCACAACTGGAAAGACATCTATCACTTTCCCCGCATACCCTTACTGGAATTGAAGCTACGACCATCACGCCACAAATATCTCTGCTGTATCACTGTAGAGTCAAAAATTACAAAAAAAATGATGTAAGTAACATTAAACATGAGGTACTACTATACATACATACATATGTATATTGTAAAACGGGACCCAGCAAAACAGCAAAAAGTACAGTTCAACTACCTTAGATATTTGACTGTTTCTTTATTTTAAATTCTAAAAGACAGCAGGTATAGTTCAAAACTGCGTGTCGTTGTAATCAAAGTTTTCGCTATGTTATAAAGAAATAACCAAACCCAAAGATTGTCTTATTTTAGATTTTATTTTGTTGATGATAAGGTTCAAAATAAGTAATAAAATTACAGCTAGTTATCAACGTGTTTTAAAGAAGCCATAATCAGTCATACAATTTTATATGTGATAAAAACTTGTTAAATATTAATAAACATCGAATAAATCAGCTTCACGCTGTATCCCGCCCACATCAGGGTAGGCAGAGGGAATTCTGGAGAACAAAGAAGAAATGGAAATATACATTTAAAATAATAATCCATCTCCTCGAGTGGGAAGTTCCCAATGGGAACCCACAAGCAGTCAATTTTATAGTCACATTGTTGTGCCTCGGCGCCACGACTAGCCTCTAATTAAATATTAATAATTTTATAATAATACAATATAATGACACTTGAAAGCGTCTCACACATACTAAACACGCGATGGACGTGGTTCGATTCGAAATTGGGGAAATACAAGACCTCCGTCGAATTCCACCACTCAACACGCAATTTCACTTGTTGAGTGAAACTGCGTGTTTAGTGAAAAAAGCGAAACGAGCTAATTTCACGAGTGCTTGAGCGAAGCGAAATACTGCGATGCATGGATAAAGATTAGCCCGTTCATCTAAAACATGGGTTCCCAAACTTTTCTTGATCAAGGACCACTTTTATATCATTCTTCGTAGCAGGGACCACTGCATGTAGGTAAAATAAAAATTACCTGTGGTAATTAAACAAAAACTTCGCCTCACCATCCCCAGTCATAAAATTCTGCGGACCACTGGTGGTCCGCGGACCACCAAAACCAGTGGCTGGCAACCAGTGATCTAAAGTGTAGATATCTCAATATATTGTTTAGATTCTAAACAGTATCTTTAATACTAAAGTATCTTTAATAATATTAATAATTAAGTATATCTTTGCAGACCTTCGACTTCCGATTGTGTAATTTCTGTATTCGTAGTGAGCAGAGGTCAGAAGTACGACTTCCACTCACACGACAGATGTTTGTGTAAAAATCTACTCTATAATCTTTGATTGTTGTGAAATTAAATTAAACCAGCTTCACGCTGTATCCCGCACACATCAAAGTAGGCAGAGGGAACCTAGTGTTAAAACACTCCTGTAGCCTATTTCCAATTGAAAATCTGTATTATCATTTTTACCATTTACCCATGTATGTAATCTATGATGACATCTTGTAATATTTATTTAAAATACCAATTTCAATTTAATAAATACATACATAGCATAGCCTATTACCGGAAACAGGAAAAGTAAAAAAAAAGCATGGACAGGATTTACAAAAAAATCGATCCTCTGACACTCGATTTACTTATTTTCAAACAGTCAATAATCATAGGCAGTGCAGGTACGACAATAGAACATTAATTTTGTAGCTTGTGTCCTGTATATATAGCAAAGTAGGCAGAGGGAACCTGGGAACCCAGTGTTAAGACACTCTGTTCTTATTAAGGCACTTTCGTTTCCCACTTTGGCGCTTTGCCTCGTCACTAGAGCGAAAAACCTCTCGCGTTTATAGTGACGCGCTTGTGCCCCTGCGGTACGACTGATCTCGAAGGATAAATATAAATATATATATATATA
>DWAE01000104.1:0-22094 GCA_018237945.1 Heliconius sapho
AAAAATAACTGCCGCAAGCAAAGATCCATCATTTGAATTATTTTGTTACAGTTCCGGTTACTATATTAAGAATCCATGATGTAATTAATATCTTAGAAGACCGATATTTGCAAACATTTATTTAATTAAATAGTTTATTCGTTTAAAAATGATAATTTTAAAATAAGTTTCATTAAGAAAAGAAGATACCTGCAGATTCATGCACTGGCATCTTAGGCCATTAAATATTCGTTGCGCATCATCATATGCCTTTAAAGAAGACGACATAGCAATAGTCGATCTCTTCTCTTCTTTTTCTACATGCTGCTTCACGTCGTATCCCGTATACAGTATGATAGGACAAGGCAGGAGTACTGTTAAAACACTGCGTTCCCCACTTTTCGCCAAACTTCCGACATATTGTGCGCTTTGTTTTATTGCCAATACTGATTTCCTTAATCAAAATATTCAATAATTCAGAAATAGTGGAGTCGAATTCTTGTCTCTTCTCTTACTGTTATAGAAGCAATTAATAACATATTAATGATGTTTTCAGTACCAAAAGCTTATAAACGCCCAGAATTTGTGGAAGAGCTTAGAGCACTTCTTACAGAACAAGGCACCGTGTCTCTGGAGTGTAAAGTGGTGGGGGTTCCTACGCCGGTGCTTCGGTGGTTTAAGGTAAAATATTGAAAAAGAAATTAATCTTATCTTTTATATGTTATCTTATCTTTATTCTCTAGAAATTAATCTTATCTTTATTCTCGTGGCTTATTTCCTGTTTCTGATGTGGTGGATTTTCAACTGTTTCTCATAAGCTTTATAAAAATTAAAATAGTTAAAACAAACAGAAGTCTCAAAGCACTCCTTTATGCACTTTGTGCCATATTTTGAAACGCTTTGTGCTGAGAGGCAAAACTCACCCTGCGCTTTGCCTTATTACCAGAGCAAAGAAATGAAAATATTAAATAATTAATTCCTCTGAGTGGGATCGAACACACAACCGTTACGTTTACAGTCAAGCACTGTGCCATAACGGCTTCATATGCGGCTTTATAATGTATTGTTTAAATAGTTTTTTCTCTAAGTCCTTCTAATGGTATTATCATGCATCTTAAAAAATATTACAGGACAGTCGGGAAATCAAAGCGGGTGACGTATTTGCCTTGACCGCCAATGCCGATGACCCTACATCGTTGGGTACTTACACCTGTGAAGCAATCAATTGTATGGGCAGGGCATATTCTTCGTCAAAGGTTCACGTAGTCGGCCGCGCGAGTATGGAGGGCTCCACACAGCCTATAGCAGGGTAAAAAATTAAGCAAATTTTCCTAATCGCAATTTCGTTTGATTATCGATAATTTAATTTAGACAGAGTTATGCCCCTGCGCCATGACGGAGACGCATTTATTATTTATCAATATTTTTATTTCTTTACTCTGATACCAAGGCAAAAGCCCGGCATTGAGTTCCGCCACTCAACACACAATGTCTCATGCGTGCCGTTCGGCGGGAAGTAGGGAACGGAGTGTCTCAACACTTGGCTCAGTCGACCTACTCAGTTGTGTGCGTGCGGTGCGGTCCGGTCCAGCGTGAAGTTAATTTTATTTTTAATTTTTGATTTAAATAGACTGAAGTCCGGTTTCCACTGCGATTTAAGTGAAAATCGTTTACATTTCAATTTTTTTTTGTCTTTTTAACAAAATCTCCAAGTCATATTTTGTCTATACTAACTGGAGAAACTTTAGATATTTAAAGAAAATCAAAAGTTACAGAAATTTTAGGTTAATTCTGTGACTTTAGTTGTATTGATGCGGGTGTTGTGTATGTACTATCTCCAATTAGTATAGACAAAATACATCTTGGAGCGACGTTAACTAATAAATTTTAAAACTTACAGAAAATAAATAAAAGGATAGTTCAAGACATATCTTTATCTGCTCTTTTACTCACTGTTTCTTTTTTAAATTTTAGTGCAATAACGCCAGAGCCTCCTCCAATCTTTACAAAGGAATTGGAAGATCAATTTGTGAGGATCTGTGAACGTCTCACAATGAGTTGTACCGTCGTAGTACCTCCATGGCCTCGCAGTGTTGTATGGTACAATAAAGAAGGAAAAATTGAAGCATCTGAAAGGTAATGGAAATCTTCTTTTCAGCTCTTTTTAATTTTTGTAATTGTTTTTATAAAATTCATCTTTTTGATAAAAACTATTACTAATATCAGCCTGTACGGCTGTATGCTATCGCCTAAACTGTTTCTTCTGCATATCAATGTTAGAGGATTCCAGCATACAACACTATGCAGATGACGCTGGATAATAGAATACTACGGCCACGAAGGACTTTCTCAGAGAAATTTCGACTAGTAGCGAAATAAACTTGTGTCTTCTGTTGAGGCATCCTTCGGGAATGTTTCCTTATGAAGTGAAGTTAAACTTCCAAGACACAAGTTGGCGCGTTAACCAGTATTTGTTGAGTTTTCGCGAACGCTCCTCTTAAAGCCGCGATCAGTTTCAACATATTGGGCCTTAACGTTTCTACTAGCTGCCAGTATCGCGATCATTTGGAAAGCAAGTCCACCTTCATCTCAAAGGAACTAGGGGCCCTGGGGCCCTCATATGAAGTAAGGTTTTCATCTTTTGGATCATCGACGCAGATCCAAAAACCTCAGTTTCTGCATAAACCATTTTTTTAATCACCTACAACGTAGGACCTTTCGTTTCGTTGGGAACCCAATAACAGAAAGGACTGTCATTTTGGCTTTGCATAAAGACGACGTGGAGTAGAGAACGCTGTGCGTTCTCTACTGCATTGATCATGAAAAGTGTTTTGGGTAAATGTTTCACCTGGTATCTGTTACCGAGATGTTTCAAATTAATTAGAAACGTGAGAAACGGAGAGTCTACACTATACGTCCTAAAAAAGAAAAATAATATTATCTATTTTCTTTAGAATAGACTTTCAGGTATAGCTCATATGTTTCATAGCCAAATGTATAATAACATTCTTAATGGAGTAAGCTTGCGTAACCTAGTTTTACGTAAACATTACAATCATATATATATGTAATATTAACATTTTTTGTTTTTATAAATTTAACATTCTAGATATCATGTGCTTGAAGATGGTGTGGGTGGCTACTTGTTGGAGGTTCCGTCAGCAGAGTGGCCTGACGAAGGTGAATGGAAGTGCGTGGCGACGAGCGCAGGGGGTCGAGTTGGAATCTCCACGTGCTATGTGTCCATGGAAGGTAAATATTATCCAAGTTCCTAAAAATCAGTTAACAACGAAACATATTTTTTATGTGATAATTTGTTACTACAAAATAAATATTTTATATATTTTAGTGCCCAAAAATTATCGAAAGCCACGTTTTATGGAAAATTTACAAGCTGTTTTGACTGAAGAAGGGCTTGTTTCCTTCGAGTGCAAAGTAGTCGGTTTTCCTACACCGGTGCTAAGTTGGTTTAAAGATGGTCAAGAACTAAAACCTGGAGATGTGTATCAGCTTACTGGCACTAACTCTTTAGGCTCCTATTGTTGTATAGCCCGAAATTGTATGGGACAAGCTAGTAGTTCTGCAGAACTTACTGTGGAAGACATCCAAAATCAACTTAATGAAGAAGAAAAGCTTCAACTATTTTCAAAAAATCAAGCACCTAAATTCTTGCAAGGGCTGAAAAGTGTTGAAGCAAAGATTGATGAACCATTCCGTTTTATTATTAAAGGTAAATATTGCTTATATTATGTAATTTTAAAGAATCAGCTTCACGCTGTATCCCGCACACAGCAAGGTAGGCAGGTAGAGGGAAGCTAGTGTTAAGACACTCCGTTCCCCACTTTGGGTGGCGGACTCAACGCCGGGCTTGGCCTCGAAACCAGAGCAAAGTAATGAAAATATAATTGTTAATAAATATTTCATTTCCTCGAGTGAGTGATCAAACCCACAACCAGTCGATTTTACAGTAAAATTTTATGCTCCTGCGCCACGACTGGCCTAAATCATATCTTATATAATAACTGTATAATTTATTCTAGAGTCTATTAATAAATAAAATGTTTTACTATAATTGATTAATATCTATTACAGTTGCCATTCCGCCGGAACCCACAGTATTGTGGTATAGAGACGATCAACCTGTAGACGAATCTCCTCGTTGTCACCTTGGAAAAGAAGACCAAGGCTTCTTTTTGGATATACAAAATCTAGAATTTATGGACCAAGCAGAGTGGAAGTGTGTTGCTATGAATGATTATGGACATAGTGTAACATCATGTTTTCTTAAACTAATCATACCACGACACTATAAAAAACCAAGATTTCTTGAAAATCTTCAAGCTATTTTATCTGATGAAGGAGCTGTTAATTTAGAATGTAAGGTGATTGGTGTTCCTCAACCAGTCCTTAAGTGGTATAAAGATGGTGAAGAATTAAAGCCAGGTGATATTCATAGAATAATTTCTGGTCAAGATGGAACATGTTGCCTAGGTACATACACTTGTGAAGCACAAAACTGTATGGGAATTGCTGCTAGTTCTGCATCATTGCTTGGTTTTGAAGATTCCATGAAAATTAAAAGCAAGAAAAAGGCTGACGAACAAGTTTTGCAAAGAAATTTGTCACTTAGCACCATTCATGAAGAAAGAACTTCTCAAATGTACGATACACCTATTGGAGATATTACTTTAGATGAAAAAGGGGAGATATCATTTTCATTTGATGGTAAAGAAGTTTCGGTGTCTTTATATGAAACTCCAGACTTAACTGAAGAAGAAGCGTTGCAAATAGTGGAAATGTATGCTGACCAACTTTCAGAGAATGTTACGGAACATAATATTGTTGAGCTTCCTCCCTTAAGATTTGTCAAAGAGACTTCAACATCTGGAAATTTACTGATGGAAGCTATAATTATTGATGTATCACCTGAATATTTTACCTCTCCCGAAGAAGATCTTAGAACTGAAGCTGACATAGAAGATATATCAATAGCTGATGAAAATGGGCCACCACAGCTTTCATTAGACCAGGAATCTGTAAATGACGAAGATTATTTGGAAAAAACCATAGCATTATTATCAGAAGAAAAAGCCGATATTCCCAAAAAGCTACAACGAAAAAAATCGGATTCACAAAAAAGTGTTGATGATTATTTTAGTTTGTCAAGAGATCAATCTTCTGAGGAGAAGAAAGATGATGACACTCAAGCTTTATCTGAAAGTGACATACAAAGTTTTGCAAGTGCACGTAGTTCAGGGAAACCAAAGTCAAAATCTTCTAAGCCTTCTTTGGAAGAATCTTCTGAAATCACTAAAACAGTTTTACTCAGAGATGAAATACTGAAACAAGCTGTTGAAGTGGAGAACACAATAAATAAAAATTCTAAAAAACGTCGCACTAGTTCAAGACGATCAAGTTCTGAAAGTGAAAAATCTATTAATAAAACTAACGAAAATCTCGCAGAAGAAACATTACAACGTCATAACGCTACTACTTTTGCACATCTAGAAAGACTTAAAACAGAAATTACTAACGTAGGTTCGTTTATTACAAAGATTATTAACGAAGTACAAATTATTGAACGTGACATAATTCTTAAGTCAGAACTGATGACGACCGCCGCCACTGCTTCACAGAGTCTGGAAATAATTAATAGTATTTTAACACCCCTGACCGAAATCCATAGTATTATCGACGCTATACAGGAAATAAGCGAATGCTCTTCAATGGTAACACCTTTGATAAATCGGTTACCAGATTCCCTTGCAGTTTTGCAACAATCACTAACAATAGTTAGTAAATGTATAGAAATTGAAAGTGAAAACAAAACATTTGTACAAAAGACCTCTATATCTATTATTGAGAAATGTGCAGATGAATTACAACATTTAATAAAAGGAATTGTTACCATACATAAAGATTATGATCCTGTTGAACCTAAAAATAGAAACATAGAAAAAATCACTAACGAATTATTGTGTACTATAAATTATTCACTAGAAACAGTGGAAAAATATAAAATTGAAAATACGGGTATTGAAACCAACATCAATGAAGTATCTGTTGAATCAAAGCACCTCAATGATACTCAAAAAGTAATATATGAATTGAATAATTCTTTGAAATCATTACTACAAATTTTAAGTGTAGTAGATATTTCAACTAACGATAATATTAAAAACGCCAATAGTGAAATTATTTTAAATGATATGGCCGTCCCAATTCAGGACTTACAAAGCGCCTTAGAACATATAGAAAATTTGTCAATATTTGAAACAAAATCTGATTTGCAAAAGTACAATACAGAAATAATAGAGGCTGTCATGCACCCTGTTTTAAAATTAAGAACATCATTTGAACAACTTTCTGAAGATGTTGATAAAAATGATAACAAAGAAAATTTAAAAGAAAAAATAAGTACAATTAAATTAAATATACAAGAAATCTCTCAACATCTTATTAATCTGGAGTTGAAAATTGGAAAATACGACATTTTAAATAATGACAACAAATTAGAAGTCTTGCAAAAAATGGCACAAATATTAATTACTTTAGAAAATAATTTGCCTTTATTACAAACTACGCCAATCGTAAAAACCCATATGTCAGAATTTCATAAAAATTTAACTAAAGTCCTTGAAAATGTTATTGAAAGTAATGATGGTAATAAATATGTAAACTTATTAGAAATTTGTGATGGTGTTAATAGGGTTAATGCTTCGTTAAAAAATATCGAATCAAATAATACTCTTGCTCTCGCTACTATAAGTAATACACTTAAAATCATTCAAAGAAACATAAATGAATATTCATTTGAGTCAGATTTAATTTTGCCTGTATCGGAGTGTATCAAACAAGTATTGGATGGTATACATGAATCTATAATAAATGTACAAGACGTAATGCATAGCTTAGAATTAGAAATAACTCAAGACTTGCCCCTAGAACAATACAGCAAAAACACAGTTACTCCCTTATTAGAACGCCTCGAGCATACGATTGCTGCTTTAAGCAGTATAACACCGCATGAGACAGTTAAAGACATACCATTGATATGTGCCTTAAATAAAATTTGTCCAATTTTAGAGGATCTTAAATATAATATAGCAAATATAGTACAAGAAGCTGAAAATGACGAAAAGATGTCAGATCTTGACAGTTTATCTTACACAGAATCTATTGCATACCAAATATGTAACTTACATGAAACTCTGACCGTATTAAATGAAGTTTTATATGAAAATGTCGACAACCAAGAACACAGTCAAGCATTAAATGAATATGCTAAACCTCTTCTTGAATTAAGCAACACATTACAAATTCTTCAACAAGACATTATATCGCAATGTAAAGAAAGTATGAATTATTCAGATATAAGTAGCAGTATTGCAAATGTAGTAAAAAGTCTTCAGAGTTGCATAGTGATTATTCAAGAACAGCCAATTATAGAAGTAGTTGATGATATGTCTACATTAGAAGATATATCTGGTTTGAAGTCAATTGCAGATATTTTGCCTTGTGACATTCTCATACCAGCAGTCATAAAAGAAACGCCTGTACAAGTTGCTGAGCACTTGCCATGTACATGGCAATCAGCTACTGTTCAAGCCTTAGTACCAATACAAAATTGCATTACGAGCGTTCAAAATACACAGATCATAGAGATATTAGATATTCTTACAGATGTTCATGAAACCGCAGCTCTCAAGTCGATTGTTACTGATTTAGAAGATATAAATTCACAATTTCAAATAATATTACATCCAATGGCTTATAAATGGTTAGTTACGCCACAAGTAACAGAAATAATTAAATCCCTACAAGAGCTTAGTCATAAGCTATCAGAAATTGACATTTCTAACATTCCATTTGAAAAAGATTTGCCCGAAATAAATAAAGTACAATTTAACATGTTTGTAAAAAATTTACAACAATTAAAACACCACTTAGATGACATTGATGATGATTTTAATGTAATACAACCAGCTACTGAGGCGATAGACACAGCTATCGTTATATCAAATAAAATATTAAATTTGCGGGAAATAAGTTGTAACTTAAATATTTTATTGGACAAAAAATCTTCTAATGTTCCACTAAATAATAAAGAAATTGAATTAAAAGAAAAAGTGAATAATTTTATGGAAGCAACTAACAATCCAGGTGAAATTAAAATAATACACCTAAAACGCGTCATTGAAAATCTTTATAATGACTTAATATCCGGAGGCGATGAAGTAATTTCATTTATTGCCCTAAAAACTAATTTACTGGAAAATGAAGCATTGATCATAGAATATATAACGGAGATTCAAAATATTATTGTTTTCTTAGAAGAAAATGAGCTCGTACATATATCTTATGACTTGACTTTGCCGTACGAAACTATATTGTTTAATGAGTATGACGTTAAATTAAATTCTCTAAAGCAGGTGCGAGATAATGTCAAAAGTATTTTAAATAATATTCAGGTTTTGCCACAAAAAATACTAACGGACGACATATTAAAAGTCGAAAATTTTTGTAAAACTTTTGAAAATGAAATTATTATTGTATATAATTTGTTGAAAAACCCACTAAGTCCAAAGAAATTGATAAAATTATTACAAATATTTTATAGTGTCTGTATAAATTTCAAAGAATTTAAACATACACATCATGAAGTTCTCTCTGAAGACTTACATAATGGAATAAAACATTTTATGACTAATACTGACGAATGCTTGAAGCATTTACAATTATTGTTAACGGAAATAGTTGAGAATCACTCTCATGTGGTTATTAACAAACCTTTATCTAAAATTACTAGCAATGAAACATTGGTAATATTGGAGGTAGTAATCATGAAGAATTATTAAATAAATTTTTATGCCTCATAGAGTCTACAAAGCCATACATTGAGAGTTTACAATCATCGATTCTACAAGAATTATATTTATGTCCCACAAAAAAACCAGAAATAATTAATAAAGAGAACGAAACTCTTAAG
The DNA here is from genome assembly GCA_018237945.1 of Heliconius sapho. NCBI lineage: Eukaryota > Metazoa > Arthropoda > Insecta > Lepidoptera > Nymphalidae > Heliconius > Heliconius sapho. Next base: position 8,969 of record DWAE01000104.1, read on the forward strand.
CAATTTGAAGTATTTATTTCTTTAGTTTCACATCTTTTACAATCAAGTCAAAAAGATACGCTTAAAGACATCTATGAAGAATTGTCAAATATAATAAAAGATCATAAAGATTATGAAAAAGCCATCGGCAGTGGAAAAATGTTGATTATTATTAAATGTATTTCGGAATGTTCTCAAGTATTGCAGAAAGATATAGAAGTTGGTCTACATCAAGAATTTACTAATACTGTTAATAATCAAGAATGTTCTTTAATACACTATATGTTACAAGCAAAAGATAACATTGATAAGTTTTATAATGAAATCTTAAGAATTAAGGAGCAACTGATACTAAAACCTGAAGTAGGAAATATTTCACTTACAGATAATTTTAGTAATTTAGAGCAAGTCTGTGATCAACTAAATAAATATGAAGATTTAAAGAGTTTATTAATAAGTAACAATGATTTGTCTTTAATATTAGAAATCAGGAATAAAATTTGTTTGTGTAATGAAACTTTGAATACAATTAAGAATATAAATCACTGTGAAAATGTGAATACTATAATAAAAATTGTTAATAATATAGAAAAAGTTTTACATAAAATATTGTTGTTGGATAACAAAACCGATGAGAAGATTATTTCGAAAGGTGAGGTATACATTATATTACATTTATAAAAGCATATTATATTTAATATTTTCGTAACCTTGTGAATTTTTGTAAGTTCTGCCAACGAAATAAAATATAAATGTGTAATTCAAAATATTTTGCTGAAAGTTCGTACAAATTTATTATGACTCTAGATATAAAGCTGCTATATATAAAGAATGTTTTAATTTGTGTCTGTTTTTTTATACAGTATATTTAACCAATAATCCTATCAGCATTGCAATTATATTTTACCTTTATCTTAAACTTTTAGTTGATTCCGTTTGCAAAATCTTTTCATATTTTTTATGAAAATTAATTATAAATTAATTATACGGCATTAAATTATGCCTTTTCTTATCTAGTTACTACTAAAATAATAAAATAAAATTATTTACAGAAAATACCGACTCTCTACTGCAACATTTGGCACAGTACATAGAAATAATAGAAATTGTAGAGGAAATTTCAGTTATTCTTAAAGTAGATGATTTAAAACAATCGGTAGATTTAGTACAAGAGCTACAACAAAGTATAGCAGCGATGGAAGCGGGCGAAGTAAAAGAAGAATGTATTGAGCGAATAATTAATAAAAAACAAATACAGCTGGCTACAAAACTGCAACAAGCATTAATATGTCTTCAAAGTCAAATTTTTGAGAGCCAAACACAATGTATACCGTCTATTTCAGAAAAAAATAGCGAAAATCTTGTAAAGGTTGTAAACTCGTTACAAAACGATTTAGTTATTTTGACAGGATCAAATGTAAATGTTGAAAAGTATTTAATAGATGTACCATGTATAAAAGAACTATGTAGTGAGAAGAATGTTATTGATGAAAGTCCTATGAATAAAGATCAATATGAAGCGATTGAAGTAAATGTAAATAACCTTACGCAATCTTCAGAACAAAAAGGAAATTCATTTGAAAGTAAAGAAGAAGTAAACGTGCCACTGTGTGACTCTGATATACGAGAAAAAGATATTAAAGATATGTCTCATTTAGAAAATGAAATCTTAGATCGGAACAATAAAGATATAGGATATGGAAAACCTTCTAATGAAAATGAAATGCAGATCTCTGAAGGCAATATTCATGTACCTGTACAAAGTCAAGATAACTTCTTTGAAGATACCACGACAATAATCCTCCAAGACTCAACAAAACAGAAACTAGCTAGAATTACAGGTATAAATTTATCTTTTCTTTATTAAAAATACGTATAATAAGCAATTTAAATAATATATTTTAAAATAATTAAATGATATAAAAGTTCTTCCTAATCATGATAATTTTGCCTAAAGCACACTTATGTGTGTCAATAATATAGCCTTTAGTTTGACACTTGGCCTGGCAAGTAACATTTAAAATAACAACAAATGTCGCAAAAAATCTTACCATACTTGTAAATCATATATAGGATAATATTTTTCTTATTTCAGATATACTTAGTAATAATTTAGAAGAATATATTTCAGAAGATACAAGGATAATTATTGACAACTTATCATCTTTTCTTCACCCTGAACATTTGGAACATTCGTTTAAAATAGCGGAACTTTTAAAAAATAACATGAGTGGTGATTTGTTTCCTATACAAAAAGAATTGCCGAACTTGTCGTTTGCTCAATTTGAGCTAGCGTTAAGCTTAAATGAAACTCTATCAATTATGTATGAGATAACATTTGACAAGTCTTCTGAGATAGTAGCAGTAGTAAACGAAGAAAAATGGAATATTGTGAAAAATGTGGTAAATAATTTACGTGAATCGCTCCAGTTATTTATAACGACGGTGAGAACATCACTAGAAGTTGAAGAAGGAAATAATGAGAAAGATAATTCTACAGTATGCAAAGAAACACTACAGGCCATAGAGGTACTTGATGAAAAAATAACATCACAAGTTATTTTTTCTTCAAGCTCAGAAGCGTGTAACTTAGACATCAAACCAAATCAGGTTAAGATTATAGCTAAAGATATAACAGAGAAAGTAGATGAAATTGGTAAAAATGAAGAAAAAACTATTGAAGACATAATTACAGAATCGCCTAACATTACATTAAAATGTATTGATGCAGTAGGTACAGTGGAACATTCTCAAGTACCTATATACGAAGTTGAAAAGTTAAATATAAATATAGGTAATTTATTACTTTCGATCGTTTATATATATTTATATTAGTTTAAATTGTATTATGTAGATTTGAATAAAATATCTTTGTATAAATTAGTAAAATTTATTTCAGATAAATTGGTACATCAATTGGAGGAATATGTTAGTTCAGAAGCTGTCAATGATTATGAAATGTTATCTTCTTTAGAGATTAATTCTGAACATTTAAGAGAATCTATTCAGCTAGCACACCAATTACAGAATATGTGTGCACTTCAGGGACCAGAAGCATTGAAATTATCAAAACCTCAATTAAATTTGGCTTTGAATTTAGAAAAAGCTATATCTTCGTTAAGTGAAATGGAATATAAGGATAATACGGAATTAAAAGTATTAAAAAGTCAAAATGAGTTACATAAGGCCAATAAAATAATCCACGATTTGAAGGATACGCTTCATAATGCAATAAGTTTTACTCTGTCTCAAGTTGATGAACAGACCACAGATCTAGATAAAACAAAATTAATTGTATCTCAGGATCTTGTCAAGAACGAAGCAATTGAAATGGTAGAGAAATTAGACTTAAATTCAGGTGTGACACTTTCGAATATGGTGGACGTTTATGAAAATCTTTCAGATATTCTTTCACCAGGTACACAGAACGTTATTGCAAATAGTGAAGAAATAAGAAATAACGCAAATATTACAACTGTAGATGAAAATGATAAACAATTAAAGCCTGCCGAAAGTTCTATTATCCATAACGTAAATGAAAGTGAAAATTTACAACTAGGTGTGTTTTTCAGTTATATTTTATGATTAAAATATACAAAGTTTGGTTATAAACTTAATTTTTATTTGCACATTCGCTATTACAATAGGTTATAACTTTATGCTATTTAGCACTCAACAACTAAAATCTAAATAAAGCAACAATTGGAGAATATCTAAACACTGGATCCATTTTTTACGCTATGAGTTTGTTCTGAGTTTTTTTTGCTTACTGCTTATTTCCTTATATTTATAGTTCAACATTTATATTTATATAAGTACATTTTTTTGCAGATGCGGAGACAAATTCTTTTGAAAGATTGGAAATTCTTTTGCAAGAAGTTACTAATATAATTGATTTATCCACTGGTACTCTCTCTGAAAATAGGTCTGAAGTTGTTCAAAATACTCTTGATGAAGTGCAAACAATTATTATGAAACTAAAATTTGAATACGATGATACTATCACGGACACGTTTCATGAAAGCCTAGAAGATTTAGAATGCAACGTAAGAAGCGTACAACTTCAAGTAAATGAACACTGTCCTACAGCTTTATTAAAAGAAGCTTGTGTCAATTTGCAAACAGTTGTGTCTTCTTTAAATAATATTGAGAGTATTGAAATAATTGACCGAAAATTGAATATTATTTCGAAATGTTCAGATGACACCCAACAATCAATTGAGTTATTAGAAAAAGCTTCTGGCTGTAATGATAACAATTATAAATGTATTATTTCAAATTTAATTAACATTAAGAATACAATGAAAATTTTGAGATCAAAATACTTTACCGATGCAGAGACATTAATTATAGGAGGAATAGAAGTCATCGAAAGCTTGGATGAAATCGAGGAAAAAATATTTTCTTTAGAAAAAGATATTAATAATGAAATTAATATGGATTTAGTGACAAGGGATAGTATGTTAACAGCTGTACATTCTGTTTATGGCAGTATTTCCAACATGCGAGGGACTGTTTCAAGTATACAAAAACAATACATGTACGATAATTATGGAAAACCATCTGGAAACATTTTACAATCTTTGAAAATTATAAGTGAAATATTAAAACTTGATAATAAGCCATATTGGAAATTGCTTGCAAAAAATCTTCGCAAGACTTTAAATCATTTTGAAGATATAAAGTTTTACATTAGTCTGGATAAAACAGCTAGATTACCCAATGATGCGGCATTTACTAAGATTATACTTGCAGAATTATATTCAACGTTATCTCAAATTATTCTAGAAAAAAATGAGCCTGAAAAAAGCGAATGTATTCAAGCCTGTCTTTGTTACAATATACATGAAATTGAAAATAAGGTAACGATTGAAGTAAAAGATAAAATACCCATGTTTAAAGAAATATCTACAAATATTTTACAATTTTCTAATATCATGAGGAAAAATATAGAAGAAAATATCCTAAATACTTCGGAAATAAATTTAAATTCTGTGATTGAAGAACTTTCAGTAGAAGTATCATCCGAACTACTAGGAAATTATGAAAAAGAGGATACGTCACAAGTTATTGAACATACGCATGAAGGACAACCAGAAGAAAATAAAATAGTTGGAAAAGGTGAAGAAGAAAAGATAGTTAATTTCGAAGATGAACAAGAAAATACCAAATTTATTTTAGAAAAGGAAACTAAAGCGATAATTTTAGATGATAATTTAAAAGAATATCAACAAGAAGAAAGTAACGAAATGCAATCGAAATACAATTTATTTATAGGAGAAAAACTTGAAGATGGAATCAACCGTTTGTCAGATTTGTCATGGGAATATGCAGTGTCCGAGAATAAGAATGAAGAAAATAATACGGCAGAAAATATAAATGATTATTTAGTTGACAGATGTGATGCAGAGAGCACTAATGGAAAATTAAAAGTACAAGACAGCAATACTGTAAATCTGACAGAAGATATTATGACAGATAATACGGATAATACTTTAAGTAAAATAGATACTGAAGAGATAGTAAATATTGCAATACAAACTGATGAAAAAAATGCAATTAAAATTATTAACGATGAGCCTAGAGAAAAAATATGTGAAGAAACTAAAAATGGCGACATAATGTTATATCCAAGTAAAACAGCAGAAATACATGATAAAAATACAGTAGATGAACAAGAATCACCGGAATTATTACAAGCCAAAGAAAAACAAGTATTTGTATTAGAACCACAACTTACTCAAACGAGCAAAATAGAAGATCAAAAATCTACACAAGATGAAAAACAAGTTATAGATTTTAGTAAAGACTTAAATCCTAACCCTAACAATATAGCTTACCCAAAGGAAACAATCGAAAACGTGACATCATCCAACAGGGAAAATTTAAAGGAAAGTTCGAACATTTTAATAAAAGAAAAAGAAATCATAGAGGACAAAAAGGACAGTCTTGCTCAAAATTTAATACCAGAAGAAGAAAATAATAAGCCTTTAAAACCAAAAGACATAGACGATATTACCATAAAAACAGAAAAAACAACATTAAATTTGAATAAGGAAAATAATGTTATAAATATTACAAAAGAAAATGAAGTTAATAAAATAAATTTAATAAATGATAAAGAACTAGATGCAGTTGATGTTAATATGGAAATAAATATTCGAGACACTATTGAATGTAATAGGGAGTTACAAATACAAGAAGAATCTGGTCAAAATTTGGAAATTATGGCATCGATATACGATCAAGAATCAAAGAAATCAGAAACATCTATTAAATTAGAATCTACATCTAAAAAGTCAAATGATAATTTGCTTAAATTGCCTAAAGAAATTGGAACAGATAAAGAATTAGTACAATCCAATCTTGGGTCACTCGACAATGGTAACAAAGAAAAAGAAAATACAATTAAGATATTTTCTAAAAATATGGAAATTGTAGCTGGACAAGATGAAGATACTTCTGAAAGCAGCACAATAGAATATAAAAGTATAAAAGAAAAAATCATTCGATCAGAAGAAGAACCTAAAACAGAAGAAGATGCTACTACTACTGAGGATCCACATAAAGGAACATCTCAAAATTTCAATTATGAATATGCTATAGATACTGCTACTAAACATGTAACCGTAGAAGATAAAGCTATTTTGAATACTGATGCAAAAATTTGTAGCGAATCAGAAAAAAATATGAATAACAGCGATAATAAAATATTAAGTAGTAAGAGTATTTCATCTGATGCTTTCGAGAAAGATTCATTAAAAAAATATGAAGAAATCAATAAGCTTTCAGGATCAATAGAACAAATCGATCAGAATGCTGAAGTAGATGACATGACTCAAATAAAGGATGATATATTTAGCCATGACAACAAAACAGATATGATAGATATTATACCGAAAGTAATAGAAGCTGAAGACAGCGATAAAACAGAACAGACAAAAGATACATCTTATCTTGAAATAAAAGAAAAAAATATGTTGGATAAAGAAGAACAGAAACTTATGCAAAATAACTTGTCTTTACAAGAAAATCTAGAAGATATAGAGTTACAAAAAAATGTTGATGCTGTTGAAAAATCTGTCAAAAAAGATAACGTGAAAAAAAAATCTGCCACAGAAAATAACAAAGGTGAAGTAAAAAGTCAAGATAGTATAAGAAATGAGCAAGACGATATAAGACATAACAAGGGCGACGTGGAATCATTTTTAATAAATATACCAGAGAAGAGTACATGTGACGTTTCTGAAAAAATACCATCTGAATATATTGAACAAAATTGTCAGCTTTCAGACTCAAATATAGAAACTGTTGAGGAGTCAGTGGTAGGTAAACAAATTGAATTAAATAAAGATTCTGCGTGTACCCAACGTGACAGAATATCACATGTAATGGAAGACAATAATCAAGAAGTAAAAGAAATTAGGGACAAAAATAACAAAGAATCTGACATAAAATATAAAAGAGACGAAGCAGAAAGGCAAGAAAATAAAAATTCTAAAAAAGAAACGGAGAACTCGGATAAATTAATAGAATCAGATGAAGAAAAAAGTGTTAACCTTGAGGCTCTAATAAATACTCACTCGGAAGAATTTAGTGTTATTCAAGAATCTTTCACAATACAAGAAAATATGGAAGACATTACGGGAACAGACTTTGATTTAAATACTACAGAAAAGAAAAAAAAGACGAGTTCAAAGTCAGATAAAAAAAACAATATACAAAAGGAGGTAGTGGATGATATGCAAGATGATATTATTAAAAAGAAACAAGAAGAAAAAATTAACAAAATAGGAGAAACCGGTGAAGCTATTAAAGAGCAAAGTAAAGAATTACAAGAAAAAATAAGTAATGAAATAAACGAGATACCAGATGAAAAGGAAAATTTTGTTATAAATGAATACTCTGAGGAAGGAACAAAAATTTTGACAAGGTTGGCAAATAAAACTACTAATATAGAAGAAAATGTTGTTCAAGAGGAATCTAAAAAGTTAATACAACAGGAAAAGGTTAATATTTCCGAACCAATGGCTGATATTTTAGAAACAAATAATAATATAGAAAATATCGTTAAAGATGACATCAACATAGAAAAAACTCGAAAGGAAGATAATTCAGAATCTACTATTATACCTAAAAAGGACAAAGAAATCAAATTAAAGCTAGAATCTGAAACAAAATTAGCGCAAAAAAATTTAGGAAATATAACTACTAACACAGCAGAAAATATTTGTGAAGAGGACTCTAAAAAAATAATGCAACAAGTAGAAGGTCAGATTCCCAAGCCAACTGAAATTTCAGAAGGAAATAACAATATAAAAAATATCGTTAAAGATAATTTAGACATAGAAAAAACTCAAAAGAAAGATAATTCAGGATTTGCTATTAAGCCTGAAAAGGGCAAAGAGATCGAGTTAAGGATAAAGCTTGAAGCAGCATTTGAAGAAAAAAATATTGTTGACGATCCCAATAAAATTAAAATAAAACATTTAGAAGATGATAATATTCTTACAATATCAGATTTTATAAATGATGACGATAAAACAGAAAAACAAGTTTATAGCTATGAAAACGAAGGTGATATAAACCCAGCTGTAAAAAATGCAATTGAAACAAATAAAGTGCCAAGTCCTCATACAAGCAATATAAAAATTCCTGAAAAAGATTTAGAAAATCAAGAAATAGAACAGAATATTTTAAAAAGTATTGCGGACTATGAAGTAAAGACAAAACTTGTAGAGGAAAACTTAAAACATACATCAGAAACAATAGATCAAAAATTACCACTTACAAGTAATGAATTAGAAATTAAATCAAATAACATTCCAGATGACCAACCAGATACTAAAGAAGAACAAAATATACTAGCTCATAATGTGCAAAATGAGATAAGTGTAAATGATAATGAAAAGAACAAAAAAAGAGTTCACAAAAATGGTAAGAGAGGAAGGGCACCAAAAAATGAAGTTAAAGAAAAACAAGAAGAACGAATTAAGTCTAATGAGTACGTTGAAAAGGAAAAAATTGACATAATTACAGGCAATAATGAAATTAAAGAAGAAGTAAATAATAAAGGAAAAAGTCATAATGATTATACTTTGGTCAACTCCAAAGAAATTCAGGGAAAGGAAGTAAATATTATAAACAGTGTGATTACCAACGATTACTTTGATAACAATAATCACATGAATAAAGAAAAGGAAAGAAATGAAAATAGTGAAGTACAGAAAAGTAAAAGTATAGGAAATAATAATGTAAACGAAGAATTATTTAAAAATGTGCAACACATTAAAGCTGATTATGCATTAGAATTTAGCAAGCCTCCAGGCTATGTACCTAAAAATTTTGATACACAAGATACAGTGCCACAAGTCAAGACAACTTCGCAATATCCAAATATTTACAAAGCACAAACTTTACTATATGAATCTCAGTTGAGATCGTCATTGCCTCCACAAACAGAGCAACAATTTGAAGGAAATAAAGAAGTACTGAAGGCAAAAAGTGAAAATAGATGCATAGCTTCAGAAAAGCGATCAGGGATTTCTAGAGATGTAAAGAGAAAACCTGTATTTTCAACGCACTTAACCGATAGGACTGCTGTAGAAGGTTCCCGAGTAAAACTAACTTGTAGTATATTATCTCCAACTGATCCTATTATAACTTGGTATAAAAATGGTGTTTTATTGGACAATAAACAAAAATTTAGGATTAAAATAGTAGAAGGCTTGATTACTTTAGAAGTTTTAAACGCAGTTCCTACCGATTCTGGAGAATATAGCTGCAGTGTTTCAAATGAAAATGGTTCTATTACATCGTCAGCAAATCTAAAAGTCTACCCTAGCTTTGAAGCATCACCTATACCGCCAACATTTACGCGATCTATTAGAGGTAAATGTTATAAAAGTAAACGAGTAATTGTAATGTGTTTTTGTATCTAAAAAATCTTTTGTCTTTTAGATTTTTCATAAAAAAACACATTACAAACATTTATAAATTTGATTTACAGATACGTATCATTTAGCGGAAAATGAATTGATATTAGAATGCAGAATACGAGGGCAGCCTCTACCCATGATAACGTGGTACAAAAATGATAAGCCTATAATTTTAAATGAGAGGTTTCAAGCCCACTACTTAGCTGATGGTGTTTGCAGATTAACAATTAGCTCACCAACTTCAGAAGATTCTGGAAAGTATACGTGTAAAGCTGAAAATTCTGTATGGTCAGACAAAATATACCACGAAGTTTATTTTGATAGTAAGCATGATTTTAAATATAATTTATATGTTTATTTACTCAATATTGTACATATTTTATTTATTTTTTGTAATTTATAGATAAACAAAGTAAAATAAACGCCAATATCGTGTCATTGGAAAAGATACATTTGAAGCAAGAATTGCGTCGTCCTCATTTTACCAATGTGTTACCTGATCACAAGGTAGTCAGTGGCGGTACAATTGGATTACAAGTCGAAATTAGAGGTTCACCTACAAGAGTAGAATGGTTAAGAGAGGGGCAGTCAGTTACAGAACAATATAGAAATGCCCAAACATTTGTTGATCATGAAATTTATACACTAGCACTTACTGATGTAACAGAAAAAGAATCAGGCTTATATACATGTAGAGCTTGGAGTAACACTGGCAACGTTGATATGAATGCATCTATAACAGTCGTTCAGCCTAACCTGATTGACGGAAAACCAGCTACCATTGTCAGTCGGCCATCTAAAGATTTACTTATTTCGATGGGCGAAGATTTAAATATTTCATTTAGAGTACAAGGAGACCCAAAACCTAAAGGTAAAAATCTTTACTTTTTTCTTAAATAAATAAAAAAATTAAATCACATTTAAACAAGAAATGACTAACAATTGGGTGTATTATTACAGTCTTCTTTATGAAAGGAATGAGGGACATTACAAACAGCCAGCGCGTTTGCAAAATGACTTCTGATGATTATGTTAAATTTACTTTAAAGAGGAGTGTTGTGTCTGATGCGGGCACCTACTGTATATTTGCAAGAAATGCATATGGTTGTGATAGGGCGTTTGTTACCGTTGTGGTAAGTTTCATTAATGTAATTTAAACATATGCGAATATAAATCATACAAATCTATAATATAATTCAAAAGAGGTTGAAGCTGGAAGTGAAACATACATTTAGTGTGACTATCAATATACATTTTCCTGGATCTGATAATTTGGTTTCATATAATTCAATTATAAGAATGACTAAAATTTTTTAAAACGTAATATATTTGTTACTTAAATTTTAGATAAGACAACGTGCTTCCTCTGACAGTCTTATATCTGATTGGACTTATCCGATGGACGATTTAGCTATTTCGTCGATAGAAAGAAACTATAAATGTAAGTAAATACAGAATCTATCAATCTATACTTATAAGATCGGGGCAAAAGTATTTTCATATTGTTCATACAAAGGAAAATATTTTTTTTAGATATTACAATATGTATACAATATACAATATGTAGTTATTTATTTACAATATGTATGTGCCGAATTGATCAATGAATTTTTGATCTTATGAGTAGTGCCATGATCCCATTTCTGTAGAAATTTTCAGGAAATTTCTAATGTCGACGCATCAACACATCCCAGCCAAGCTCTTTTTGCTGCGTGGCTGTAGATGAGTGCGATCTGGCGTTGTCATGGTGGAACACCACGCCCTTCCTATTCCCCAGCTTTTTTTATTCATCAGTTGCCGACAGTAGAGGTCAGATTCGACAGTTTTATCCGTTGGCAAAAGCTCACAGTGGACGATTCCTTTCCAATCCCACCATACACATAGCATCACTTTATTCCGAGTCAGGCCGGGCTTTTTCTTGAAAAACAATTGAAAAATGGCGGGAACTACTTTTTTTTATTTATTGCATATTGAAAATTCAATGGTATTAAAACCAGCTAGTTACTTCGAAAATACAGAAAATACTTTTGCCCCGACTCATTATTTATGTTATTGTTTGTAATGTATAATATTATTCTAATAAAAAAGTAATTATAAGTTTATTATTTATTTTTTTACAACAATACCCTTCGGTTCTATATACACATAAATAAGCTATATAAATTTAAGCTTGATCAAAGTCTATATTGGAAAGGAGCCAAATATCACCGTTTGGCACAACGATAGTTATTTGTTTTTTAGCTGTTCCCGATCGGATACCGAGTGAACCTAGTGTTGTGGATGGCGGAAACAACTGGATATCTTTGGCTTGGCCTAAATCAGACACTCAAGCAAAAGCACCAATTCTAGCCTATAAAGTTGAAGGTTGGCGTCTTGGTAAGGAAGGTGGAGCTCGTTGGTTAGAATTGGGTATCACGCCAAGGAATTCTTTCGACGCTTTTAATTTGAAACAGGGTGATGAATATCATTTTAGAATTACTCCAAGAAATCGTTACGGCTGGGGCGAGTCTGTGCAAACTTCTGTGCCAGTTGGAATCGGTTTGTCCGGAGATCGACCAGAATTTACAGAAATTCTTCCTGGTCAGCTTAAAGTACTTGCTGGTGAATCAGCAGTCCTAAGTTGTAGTTTTAGTGGCAAGCCCACTCCAGAAATAGTTTGGATGAAAAATGGTCATGAAATTGAAGAAGAACCTGGAAAGATTAAGATTAATATTGAAAATCTCAATACTACGTTCCATATTAACGAAGTGACAATTGAAGATGAAGGCAGATACAGTTGTGAAGCGACAAATGTTCTTGGTCGGTCTTCAACATACGCAAGAATGACTGTTATTACAGACCGACATATTTGGGAAGCTGATGCCAAATTAAAAAGGTAGGATACATTTTCTTTGAAATTATGCCATCGTAGATTAAATAAAACTTTCTCGTAATGTAAACATTTTAATTTTAATTATTTATTACTTTTTGCAGAGAACGATCTGCTGGTTTGGACGGAGAATATCCACCTCAATTTACGATGCGTTTACGAGATAGGCGAGTTCAAGCTACATATCCAGTTCGTTTGACTTGCCAAGTTGTTGGCAATCCGCCTCCAATTTTAACCTGGTTTAAGAATGGGGAAGAAATTTTCTGTGACAGTAAGATTTTCTTATTTAAGTATATATATAGGTAATAGGTATTCAAAATACATACATATGTTTTAAAAT
>DWAE01000105.1:0-22079 GCA_018237945.1 Heliconius sapho
AGTAAATATTTCATCTCCTCGAGTGGGGATCGAACCCACAACCATTCGGTTTTACAGTCACACTTTGTGTCGCTGTGCCACGACTGGTCAAGAAATAGCTTAGTGTAAAGATACTCAGTTTTCCGCTTTCCACTTCAATTTGGGACATTACATGTTGGGTGGCGGAAATCAACGCAACGAAAACGTACAACTATCAGGTTCTCAGTGAAGCAATACCACGATATCCTTTAGCTAAGATAAAATCCTAAAAAGTTATTTGAAGATTGCTATCAAAGAAATAAACAGTTACATCACTAACAATAACAATTATTATATAGTAATTAATTACTGAGATTTTCGATCATATAAACCACTCTTTTCTATTTTTTTTCGATTTTCACTTATTTCACAAATTTTATAAATTACCAAGTGAAACTCGTAATAACACGACAGTTCATTTTAATTGACTGAAGGTCAAAAAACTTACACTCTTTTTTGTTTTTTATCTTCTTGTTGTATCCCGCACATAGCAGGGTAGTTAAAAGGAACTTAGTGTAAAGAGTGTGTTCTTCAGTTTCCGCCGATTTTTCGAGATAATGTGGGTTAAGAGGCGGAACTCAACGCCCCATTTGTCTCGTTAAAAAAATGAAAATTTGAAATATTTCTTTTTGTCGGAGGGGCATGAACGCACAACCGTCTATTGCCATTTTTCCACCGTACTACGACGGTCTCAAAATATCCCAATTACGTTATTGTCTTTTCCTGCTTAACACTTTTTTCTGCATGTACAGTACAGCATTAACACGCCACGTTACTTATTTTCCGACCAATGCTCGACCGATTGTCTTAGCGCATTCAGTGGCAAAACTTAACGCCAGGTTTTATTTATTGGAATGGAGAAACAAAAAATAATCCTCCAGCCGAGAATCCAACCTACAACCACCACAATCACAGACAGATTATCCTACTACGCCTACGACGGCCTTAAAGTCATTATGTAATTATAAATCTAAACCAATAACCATTTATATAACATAAACTATTTCTTCTATAAAAAAAAACAACAAACAAACAAATCATTACAAATTAACATGTGAGCATCATTATTTCAATAAATGCCAACGTAGCTACGTGGTACGTGCGTAGCATGAAGCTACGAGTTACGAGCTACGAGATCTGTGTGTACTCGTAGCAATTCAATTGCGTAGCTGTTCGTAGCGGCAATAGCTTTTAGAATACATGAAAATTATATACGTGATTTTGTTTGCCTTTTATCTTTTGATTATGTTTTTAATTATTATGGTTTAAAAGTGTATAAATGTTGAAATGCAAATTAATGTTTCATTACATATGATATATGCAGTGGTCGCCACCAGAAACAAGTTGGATTCCCAATCGAGGAAATGAAACAGTTAATATTTTCATTGTCTTGCTCTGGTAATTAGGAATGTGGGAACGGTATCTTTAATGGAAAAGGACTGTTTTAACACTATGTTTTTAAAGTTTTAGCATTTAAACATACATCGTACGTTTTTATATTAGCTTTACCATAACTTTAAGACTACTTAAATAACACGGCGTTGGTTATTACAATTAGAAAAGTAGTCATTTTAAATATATTTGTCTAATCTAATCTAATAAAACTTCACGCTTTATCCCTAGCGGGGTAGTCAGAGAGAACTTTATACAATAAAGTATATTTGTAATAAATCATAAAATATTTATTAAAATATAGATAGGTATATAAGGCAAGTAATCTGGAAAATTAAAAATTGTCGTGGCGCAGGGGCAAGCGTTCGTCTGTAAACGCGACTGGTGTGGTTTCGATTGGAATCGAAATATAAGTTCCCACTTAGGGTAAGGAAATCTTTTATAATTTTATTTAAAATATTTTCTTTCCTTCCTCGCTCTGGTAACGATGCAAAGTGGCGAACAGAAGTATGTTATTTGGAACGTAGTGTCTTAATACTTGGTTTCCAGGTTCCCTCTTACTACCCTCCTACGTGCGGGATACAGCGTGAAGCTAAATAAACATGGGCAAAATGTAGTATATTAAGTAAAGTCAATAGTGCCCATCACAGCATCAACATCTGACTGTAAACGCGATGACCGTGGTATGGATCCCCACAAACGAATTATTACCATTTCTTTGCTTTTTCGCTTTTCATTTTTCGCTTTGGCACGACAAAGCACGACGTCGACTCATCACGCAACAGAGTGCCTTGACATTTATATTTCTTTATCTACCCTGCGATATACAAGATTCAACGTAAGTTAAAAAAAACAAACAAACAAACAGATATTATCTTTTACATTGATACTTTCTTCAAAATTTTGCAACAAGGCCAAATTGAATTAAATTAATATTTTCAGCCGTACCGTACCGTAGTGAATATGGAAAATTGTAATTATTACACGATATTACCACAAAACAAAGAAACACCCGTGATGCAATTAATCGTGTACAAAGTGTGCTGACGCCAACATGTCTGTCTCTGTCAATTCTGGGACAATGGTAACGCATCACAATTTCCACAAAAACACATATTAAAATATATATCTTATTTCTTGCATATAAAGTCTAATTTAGGTTGTGCTTTATTTTTAAATATGTTGATATTAGAGTCAATAAAATTTGAATTTTATTTATATTTGTGCAAGGGTTTCTTTTTAATTGACAGCATTTTATTGTTTGAATGTGTGCTAGAAAAGACGCGCAGTCGTCAGTTTTCCACGACCAGTCGGCTCGGTGGCGCCACTGAGCACGGACGTGTTTCGGGTACATCCGATTCCCAGTGATTCCCGTCAATTGTGTACAACCAATCCTCAGTCAATTCCTGCCTTCCATTTAAAATAGTAACCTTAGCGGAGCACTTTTTTGTTAAAATAGTAAATTTTTATTTTATATAGATATAATAAATATTATAATCGAGATGTGCAAGGCTTTATGAAAGCCGGTAGCGTCAGAGGCGCCAAACTCTCGTGTCGTGTGTAAGTTACGTAACTGTTCCGGGCAAAATCGATACCGGGGCGTATAAATACCGACCTAAGGTTGAGAACAGCTGGCCGACCGCCAGCATGCAGCCTTCGGTGAGTATCATAAAGAAACCTATATTAAATATTCGCTTAAATTTAAAAGGCACTCGGTATTTATAGTAGGTTTTATTATTGAAATTTTATTTAATTATGTTTTCTTATGTATATATTTAGGTAAGGTAATAAAAAAAAAAATTGTAAATATTTTATTCATTTATAATCATCACTGCAATACTATGATAATATATTACAATATTTATTTTACCATAAATATAGCTTATAAAATACTCAATCAGCGTAAAATGGTCCTACAAAATTCTCTTAAAGAAGATTCATTTAAGATTACGCAGAAGACAAACAATATAAATGGATGTCGTCTCCATTTATATTGTTTGTCTTCATTTGATCATTTGTTTTTCTTACGCCGCTGCTGAAAATAAATTGAAAATTTTATTAAATTATGTACTAAATTTAGAAATATGGTTTTTTTGTGATAAAATGGTGAATATTGTTTAGAAGAGTCATTTAAAAGTAAGTTAATAATGATTATAAAAGAGACTGTAAAGGTTGAGGTTATTATATAATACATTATTATTACTGTAATATAACTTAATACTTATGAACTTTTAATTTATTTCTTTTTTTAATTATCTTAAGTTTTAAATTGAATTCAATTTCTGTGTTGAAATTATATATAAAACAAAAAAAAATTTTTTTTAGTCTAGCATCGAGGCAAAGCGCGGTGTTGAGTTCCGCTACTTAACTCGCAGTTCGTCCAGAATTCGGTGGAAAGTAGGGAGCGGTGTGTCACATGGAGGATGCAGCTAAACAAAAAAATTCTATTCCATTTTTTTATTTAACTTGATTATTATAATATGCGTAAAATATTTAAAAGAGTGGAAATCGGAAATCCGAGTGACTAATCACTACGTTTTCTTTGGCCTAAATAGAAAATGTTCTGTATTCATACAAAATTAAAATCATATGCAAGAAGCTCAAACAGTGAGCAGTATGAGCAGTTTTATTGATTCTTATTACAGCTAGTAAAGATTTGTATGACTGACGGACACACGTTTATGTTCATACTTATTCAGTTAAAAGAAAACATACAGCCATTGTACCGTTATTTTTTCATTGTTATAACTACATTTCAAAAAATAGAAACGATATTTCTTTTTTAAAATACCCGCGGTATCCCATATACGAATACAGCAGGGTAGGTAGAGGGAATCCAGTGTTTTGACACTTTATCCCGAAGCCCCATCGAATATTGAGACCAAGCTGGAACTCCACGAGGCACTCTGTCTTGTTACTAAATCGTTTTCACATTTCCTAAATGAAAATACCTCTTTCACTCGAATGTGCGAACCCACACCTGTTTATAGTCAGACACTACCAATGCACTACGCTGGCCTTACATTAAAGCTTAAATACCATAACGAACATGAATTCTAAAGTTTATCCAAGTTTACACAAATCCGCAAAAACGCGATTTCAACCATTTCATAGTATTGTAATATGTATTCGCTGTAGTAATGACGTCATAAGCCGATGACGTCATCCAGTTACCATTGATTTTTCTGAAACGCTACACTTTAAATTGTTATAATTTATTCAGAAATTCATATTGATCCCATCTCCGTGACCTAGAGGCTAATAAAAAATATATATCTTTTGAAATGCTATACCCGCACTGTAACGTGAGGGTTGTGGGTCCGATCACCACTCGCAGGAATGAAATTTATTAATATTTTCCCTCTGGCACCTACTTAAGTAGGTGCCTAGTATCTAGACACTCCGTTCCCCACTTTCCACCGAATTCTGGAAGCGTTGCGTAACTCAGCACTGCGCTTTGCTTCGACATCAGAGCGAAAAAATACAAATATAAATTTAAATAAATATTTAATTTCCTTGATTGGGGATAGAACCAACAACCAGCAGATTTTACTGCCACACGACTGGCCTCGTGCATAATTAACCACATATTAATCTTCTTAGTGAATATAATTGATTCCATGATTCCCTAGTTTATGATTAAATATGTTAACAGAAATGACACCATTGAGGGAGTTAATCTCTATCTTTGGTCATTACCAGAGTCATCACGAACTTTAGAGCTTTCGCCTTTGTCAAATGATTTCCTGTTAATTTACTCGGCAGATAATCGTCGGACCATCTCTTTGATTCAATCTACGAAATAAAGTCAGTTTAGATAAAGAAGTTACTAAGTAGTAGTTAAAAAATATATTTAAAAAATATAGCGTTCGGCGCTTCGTTCTCTCTGACTACCCCGCTAAGGATAAAGCGTGAAATTGAAGTTAAAAATATAATTATTAATTTATATGAACAAATATATATGTTTTATGTCATATAAATACTAGGTCTATAACTTGTTGATAAGGCACTTTAAATTTACTCATCTACATATAAATATTCACTCATTCATCATCGTACCTATCAATATTCTAAAATATACGAGAAGAGACGATATTATAACAAAATTTTCAAAAAACATCTATTTGAAATGCTTTATAAATAATGCAATTTTCACTGGCAATAAGCAAAAAAATAATTCCTCATAAAACCAAGTCACCAAATCCAATATTCTTAAGCGTTGACACCTTATTGAGAATTCAAAAGAGCATAAAAGGGTTCTCGAATAAATCTCATTTACAGATGCACTCGAACTCCTATTATCCTGCCTGAGCGATAGCTATTGCTGGAAATATAAGGAAAAAATGGTAGAAATTTGTAAATTTAAATGGAAGAATTTTACAATTTCTACTATTGCGTTCGATTTATGAATTACGTAACGTTTTTATTATCTGTGGCGAAGGAATTTTCACTCAAATTGAATCTGAACCTGTAACATTTTTTTTCAATACTAATTAAGCAACATTTATATTTATATCATATTATTACAAAAATTCTGCTAGACGAGCGTCTATAAATTTAAAGATACTAAGATCCTTTGATCCTTTTTAAGAGTCTTTGAGTACTTATGCAACTTAGTGTTAAAACTAGTAACTAGTCCCTTTCTTACGTTCCGGCCTGTTTTCGAGACGTTACGTGTTCATTGGCGAACAAAACTCACGTGCTTGTTTCCTTGCCAGAGTGATTTGAGCTCACAACCATCTCGTTTAGAGACAAACGGTGGTCCGCCACGCCACAATGGTCCCAATTTCGTTTTTTTTTTCAAATTCTTTATATAATTTAATATGTACATAATATATTTACCTTAGAACTTTACTAAATATACAGCCAGGTAAAGTTTATTTGAGTTTTGAATCCTACAACCCTTAATAATATTAGCAGAGTAAACACCTCGGGGGAACTATTCAAAAGCTAACGTGAATAGGTTCTCAGTGGAATTTACTGCTACGCTGGGCTTTTCAATTACAACAATTAAATATAAGCTAATTAATAGTTAGAAACTAAATGCTTATTTTCCCTAATACTTAAAAGTGGAGTATATTTTTGAAAAAAAAATTGCTGATAATGATACCTAGTCGTTAAATGGAAATTATAATATTGAAATTCGGGTTCGAAATGAATTATTATTTCTCAATATTTTCATTTCTTCGCTTTGGCACGAAGGCAAAAGAGCGGCGTTGAGTTCCGCCACTTAACACGTAATGCCTCGAAAAAATCGGTGGAAAGTGGGGAACGGACTGTCTTATCAATATGTTCTATCTGCCTACCCTGCTGTGTGCGGGATACAGCGTGAAGCTGATTTAATTTAATTTTAATTTATTTAAAAAAATGCTTGTTTGGACGACAAAATAAATCATGTTTTTGTATTGAAATGCATGAAGATAGTAAAACTTTATAGTCTTATAATTGTTATGTTATTGTAATTACCATAGATTTCTATAATATGTTTTTTTCCAGTTTCACACTTTATCCTGCATACTATAGGGTATAAAAGCTTAATGATAAAATTCAAGACGTTGCGCGGTGAGTGACGGAACTTAACGTCGCAATCAGAATGGAAATTAACTACCCTGAGTTAGGATCAAACCTACAAACATCGTGTTTATGTCAGTTCCACTACGCCACGACATGTAACATACTCGTGGGGTAACAGTGATATTATAAATGTTCCACCAATATAAATACAGGTGAAACGTGATCAACGGTTGTCTATGGGTAGAGGACCTCAGTACCTGTCCATTTCATCCCCATATATGTTTTTTTTTCAGTTTTCAGTGATTCGGCAGATATTTGAGAATTTGTGATTTTTTGGAAAAAAAATGGAATCTTGAATAAAATAAAAATTGACAAAAATAGCCCGAATGTTGAATCTGCGCCCGTGATTTTTTTTTTCTCAATATGGGTCAATAGTAGGCATTTTGTATAATGTAATATTTTAGAACTATCGGCTTAGAAATCTTGGCATTAATATGGAAACAAAAATCGTTTTAAAATAAGCTAATTTTTATCAAAAATTACAAGGGCTGAAGTGAAATATTTTGATATTGCAAAGCTATCCTAGCACAGGCCGTAACTTGGTTAATGCTAAGTGCATTAACGTTAATACGGTGATGGTTAATATTAATTTTCACTTCACAAATCACTTCACAATATATAGAAATAAATATGTAAATAAATCAGCTTCATTCACACACACAATCAGGTAGGCAGAGTGTACCTAATGTTAAGACACTCCGTTCCTACTTTCTTCCGAATCCTGGAGGCATTGCGTGTTGAGTGGCATAACTTAACTCCGCGCCTTGCCTCAACATCAGAGCGAAGAAATGGAAATATATATTTCACAAGTATTTTTTTTGTATCTTCTATTTTAAGAACTCGATATGCATATTAGTGTTTCTCTAAACAATTATCTTATATCACAATTACTTTATCATTTACAGTTTACTTATTTATTTATTTAATATTTAATTATTTATAATAATTTAAATAATTTGTAATATTTTATCTACCGTTTTTTACTACAGGTTTATATTGTGTTTCTTAGTTGGTAAATCTTTAACACAATTTTTCGAACATTATTCGATGAATATAACGACAACGACCTTTTCCAGTTTTATTTTGCGCTTTGTTTACGCTGTTTCATTATCAAAAGTCTGTTCTATTTTATAATAATGTTACAGTTTTATTACTTTTATAATACACGAGTCGTCGCCCGCAAATTTGTGTGAGTGGACTTTAAGATGTAAAATAGTAATCCTTTTCCATTCCCGCAGGAATTTCGACGAAATCCTCTCTTAATCCCTACTCTCCCTAACGTATCTACATGTCTAATTTAAACTTTCTAAGCACAAAAGTTTCGTCGGTGCGTTGTCTGTGTGTGTCACTCGGTTACGGAAGAACATTATATTATGTTCTTTAGATAACATCGAAATTTCGATATATAATATTTTACTTGTAACTAAAATATATTACTCAAAATATCCATTTATAAATATAATATACTTTCCCATGATCCCTCTGCCTACATTGCTATGTGCACTATACAGCGTGATGCCGAAAAAAATAAGAATAGTAACTTATACGTTATTATTTTGGTTATAGAAAAAAAAATTAAAATATATATTTATTTTTAGATAAAGATATCATCGGTATACATCATTGTAGAATGATAAAATATATATTTATATATATAATGTAAATAAACTATACATATATCAGACTTGAAGTCATGACCTTTTAATGAGATGATATCGTTATCATTATTATAACTTTGTTAGAATTATGACAGAGTTATAACATATATTATTATAAAATATATTTGAACGCTGTTAAAATAGTCTGATTATTGTTGATAGTTAGAGGTTCGATTACCATTCAGAGAAAAAATAATAATATAAAAATATTATTGGGTCCCGCTAAGTGTAGCGACAAGCCCGTCTCTACGTGCGATGTCTCTACAACGGGGCTAAAGCAACGGAGGTGACGAAGTAACGGAGTGACTTATAAGATATACCTATGGATAATTTAAGCCTAATTGAAGGCTAGTTGTGGCGCAGTGGCACGTAAACGTGATAAATTGTGGATACGACACCCACCCGAGGAAATGATATGTTGAGTTCTTGTTTAGCTCCGCCACTTAGTATGCAATACCTCCAGAATTTGGCTGAAATTGAGGAACGAAATGACTTAACATTTGGCTCTCTCTGCCTAACCTGATACAGCGTTAAGCTCAAAAAAGAGTCTTTACAAAGTGCACCGTTGAGCTTCAATATTTAACATGATATGTCTCGAAAATTGAATGATATGACAGGACGATGACTCTGTCCGTAGCACTACGTTCCGTCTGCTAACTTTAAAACTTGTAGAATAATGCGTGCAGCCGTAATATCATTTCACTCAATACTTTACCTAACCCCACGCTATGTGAAAAAGATGTAAAAAAGTAGTTCACAATCGTTCACAAAGGCATTCTATAAACATGAATTATCATGAAGAATGCGTTACCCGTCTTCAATAGCTTCTCTGACCTGAATTAATAAGGCTTAGTTCCTAATGAAATTCTAGCGGACCTATTAGAGAATAGCTTGGGCCGTAGAAATGCTTGTCATTTTTATAATATAGAAGAATATAGAGGAATAGCTAAGAAATGAATATCGATTCTCCCAAGCATAGGTACTTTTCATTGAGTAAGATTTTACCACAAAGTCTTAACGACTATCATTTTATACGGGAAAAAGCATTAATTATACAATTTTCCTAATTTGTGGTTAGACAAAATACGGCGTGTGGTTTTCAATAAAACAGATATATATCAAATCATCTTCACGCTGTATCCCGCACACAGCAGGGTAGTCCGAGGGAATCTACTGTTAAGACACGCCGTTCAACACATTCAGTCAAGTTCTGCATTGCGTGTTGAGTGTCGTAACTCAACGTCACGCTTTGCCTCGACACCAGAGCGAAAAAATGAAAATATAAATGCAAATAAATATTTAATTTCTTTGACTGGGGATCAGACCCACAATCAGTCGATTCTACAGTCACACTTTGTGCCCGAGCGCCACGACTGGCTCCTAGATATATTTCAATTCACGTTTTTTTTCGTATAGGGCACGTAGAGGGAACCTAACGTTCAGAAACTTTCTTCCCAACAGTTCTTGTTGAATGGAGGGACTCTACGTCGTGGTTTTTCTTGTTACGAGAACGAGGAAATAAAAACAATTCATTGCCTCGGGTGAGGTTGTGCCGCTGCGCCACGACGGCCTTTAAAATAAAACAAGAAATGTCTAAAGAAAGATTTATTTATATAGCGACATTTTATCATAATATGTTTGTAGAGAAAACTGATATCTTACTTATAATAGAAACAACGCTATTACATGACAAAGTTTACTTATCAATATAAGCATGAACTTATCAAACTCCTATGCGATTATGTCTTGTGAGATTCTCTTATTTTAAATTTTTAACTTATAATAATTTTCTCTTGCCGACTTATTTGTGAATTGAAAAAAAGATATAGAGCGATTTTGTTTTAATTCGCAACAAAGTAAATTGGTAAATTCTAAAGTTCAAGTGGAGTCACCGAGTTTTCTACATAGAATGTCACTGCCTGCCAATAGATATAAGTATATTTAATATCTCTTTTAGAACTTTTTAGTTCTGTCACAAATATTTCGCTTGACATTTAGGCTCGTATTGTAAAAGTGGACTTAAACATTTTCTTTAATAACTTAAAAGTTTCTTTAATTTTTTCCACAAAATTCTTTATTATATACATCAAAAGGTTAAAAGATTAGTAGATAAAAGAATCTACAAGAACATATTAACAATCTAATTTATTGAGTGATCCCAATCTTTTAGGTCCACTTAATTATTCCAGATACAACACTTTCATACAACTGTTATGTAAAATATTATTTGGTATAATGAATGTCGTTAGCGAAATAAAAGCAGGTCCAGTAAAGTACCATCAGAATTTTTCTGAAGTTATATTACGTTTGTTTAACTCGTAAATCCCGTGGCGCTACTTGCGTTGTGGTTACTTCATTAAATTAATGTATATATTATGTATTATTTTGTATATATGATTAAAAAAAACAGATGAGTAGGAGGAATTCGTAAATAATAAATATTACTTAAAAAATATATAAATAAGATCGATTAAAGACTCTCATGCTTAATGTAAATAGTGATTGTATTAACACCATTGAGATATAGAGAGAGAGCACAGTTTGATTTTTCATCAATAAAGCTAAAAAAATAGAGTATAAAGCAAAGTGAAAAATGTATCAATGTTACTAAAGATTCCTTGATAGAAATTTCCTATATAAAATTTTGTTAAAATTTCACCTAATAAAGCCAGCAAAAAGGTAGCATTTCTTTTATTTTAGTAATTAATATCACAATAAAAAAAAATTAATATACTTATGCATCGACTATTAGTGGCACACGCTTTTACTTTGTAATACAATAGCATTGCAAAAATATCTACCAAAACAGTGAATATATATACCAAAACTAAGATTAAAAAAAAATGTTTGATTGAACGCGTTAATTTTAGGAACTACAGTTTTTAGTTATACACTTATTTTTGTGTAGGATATTCCATTTATTGAGTACAATTATAATAAAACAACATTTAAAAAATGTTGCAAAAACAGATGATTTTGAGAATTTTTTGAAATCCTTGAAAAGGTAAAATTTATTAGTTGAAGTAACTTGAAAATATTTCTGACATATAAAAGCCATCAAATAATATCATATGACATCAATTCTAATATCGATGTCGATAGCTCGCAACGTTAGGTCAAGCGTTCTTGTCAGTTGTGAGGCTTCAAAAGCAAAGATCAATTTCTATAATTTTTTCATAGGCTGTAACTTATTTTTCAGTACTATTAAATAAAATCAAATTAAAGTATAAAGTAAGTATTTTTAGATTGTTTTAATCAAGTTAATTAATTAATTCTATTATATAATTGTGGTTGTAATCTAGAAAGAGTTTATACTTATACTATTATTTACTTATTAAGTCGTGAAGGCAAAAAGAGAGTAGTTTCATATGCATAAATTCATAACGTTTGATTCTAATATAGAACGTTGAATAGAAAAATAAAAATAAATATATCATAGTGCTTCTTACTAAATGCCGATATAGCAAACAAATACCTAAATATTACACGAGACAAATTCAACACATTCTACAAGAAACATTAAATATTTTATTAACCTATAAACGTTATAAACTGAGCGCAAAATCGCGCCACCAAGTCGCCACGTATTGACACACTTCCCACGCCCTCGTTTCTTCTGAAAGATAATATACGTATATACGACGTACAAGTATGTATGTTATCCTAAACGTATTTGGGGTAAGAGATTTAGCAAACCGATATTTCCATCCCTTATAATAATACCCTTCTTAAGACTGTTTTGAACTTAAGGGCTTATATTTTAGATCGGCTTAAAATTTTGCAGATGAAAGGAATTGAATTTCTGTTGTGTGTGTGTGTGTGTGTGTGTTTGTGTGTTTTAGAGTTAAATTTTTACACAATCTCTTATTTATCAGCTTCACATATTTTTCTATATTCAGGAGGGTAGATGGAGCCTAAATATAATATTTCAGATACTGCGTGTTGAATAGTGGAAATCAACACCTTTTTTTTCAGTTCAGTAGAGCTATCAAAAAATAAAACAAAATCCGAGTGGGAATCGAAATTACAACCATTTATGGTCAGATGTCCCACTGCATCACGATGGCTTTACTATTTATTGAAATATTGTTATCAACTAAAGAACTTTTATGTAAATGGAAGTTGCTAGAGTAATAGTTTTAAACTACTAGAGCTATTGTAGGGTTCACCTCGAAGTGCAGTGATCAAATTAAAAATTCAAATTTCACAAAGCTCACTTAGTTACTGTAATTGTGTTGCTTAATTAAGAAATTGGTCCAAGATTTTGAAATATAACGATAAATGGGTCAATCAATTGTATTTAATTTTCTCACATTCACTCACCTCGTTTACGTGCAATGGTCGTTACTTGGATCTGTTTGACTTCATTTACTATAATTGACTTCTTCGTTTTCATCAAAGACTTTCATCGTAAGATCTCCAATATTTTTTTTATTTTCATCCCTTAATCTTCTACTTCTACTAATATTTTATGTTAATTTTGTATTATTTATTTCTAAGAACATCCTTCTTCATTTACTTTCATAGTTTTATTCAGTCGTAACGAAACTCGAACCTGCCTTTCTAAGAAATCGTACGAGTGCTCATCAGATGACCAGTCTCCACCAGTCCTTGGATAGTTATCTGCAAAAATATATACATTCCTAGATAATATCTATAACATAAAATATTATTTTCCGTTCCTTATTGTGGGAATAACACTTTAAAAATTTAAGTATAAGAACACAAACGCCCGTTAATGCGTTTTACAAATTCTTTCAGAAGTGAAAGTATTTTAATTGTTCCAATTCTTACATCAACAATGAAAATTGCATCACCATCTCCTTGATATTCTGCACGCTCTTTACTAAACAAATTTGAATTATTCAAATATAGTATTTATTTTATTTTCCTTTGCCGTCTTTCTGTGTAACTATAAAAAAAATCATAAGTTAATCTTAATTGATACGAAACTGACCTTTTTAATTTGTTTGCCCTTTACCCATACGTACTTTCGCATTTTCAGTAAGAGGGCAGAAGAAAACGTAATTATAAGTCAGTGTTCTCAATCAAATCAAAAATAAATAAATCATCGGAAAGTGACGAACGGAGAGTCTTAACAATAAGTTTTCTCTATCTGGAGTGTCCGCACACAGTAGGGTACTGTGTGCGGATACAGCGTGAAGCTGATTAAATTATGATTAAATATATGATATTGAATTGGATTGAATTATACGAAACGCGAAATGATAAGTGTAAACGACGGATGTGATGTGATGTGAACAGTCAGCTGCGCCAAGACGGCCTCATTTTCATAGTTTTATGTAATAATGTAAGGTTTTTTAAAGCTTCACGCTGTATCCTATACATATCAGGTCAAGCAGAGAGAACCTGGGAACCTAGTGTATACTCCGTTCTCATTAAGACAGTTCCACTCTCCACTTTTTACCGAGTTAAGACATTGCGTGTTAAGTGAGAACTTAATGCTGCGCTTTGCCTTAAGACAACAGTGAAGAAATGAAAATATTTAATTTCCTCGAGTCAGTATTGAACCCACTACAATGAGAATTTATGTTCCTGTGTCACAACTGGCCTCAATTATAATGTAAGTATACTTCAAATATTTAAAAGAAATTACGCTTCTTAAGCGAGCCATTGGTTAAATTGAAAATAGGATGCAAAGAAAGTTTCAATAAAGAAATCTGCTACGAAACTCCGTAGCATTTTACGCCACTAGATTTCTTGGTTATACTTTATTGCCTGAAGGTATCATTTCCGCCTTTAACAAGATATACGAAAATACATAAATAAAGTTATACATGAAAATATTTTTTATGTATATCATACGAAAATTATTATAATAAAATTGAAAACGTAACATTGGCACTGCGCCAGCAACGTTACAGTGTCTAACTATAATGCGATCGCGATCTTTGTAGGTTCAATTTCCACTCGGCAATTATTATTTTTTCATTTTCTCTATTAAATGGAAACAAGAACAAAGCACGGCGTTGTGTTCCACTACGGACTACACAGTGCCTCGATTGAGGCTAAAATTTTTTTCGCGTCTATTGCCGCTACGATTTTCTTGATAACAATTGTATAGCCAGAATGTTTGAAGGCACTTGACGGTTCATGATTATGGTTGGTTCGTAGTTGGAGTTTGAGATAAATTGCAGCTATTTTGACGTAAGTATGCGTTGCAGGTTTTCTCCGTATTTGTTTTTGGGGCAGATGTTTTGCCCCTTTGTTCCACCTGGATTAAGCCAAGCATACAGGATGCTTGGCTTCTCCAGGTTTGATTTATTTCTTTAAGTTCACTTATCACCTCGATCGAACCTGTAAGAGGGAGGAGGCTCTATGTTAGTTCTTTGCCTCCGATTGCTGCATTTGTAGGCTTCGATTTTGTGCTTTATTGTCTTTTGTGTGCAGCTTCCTCTTTATTTCCAAAGTTCCTTGGGGATTTCTTGGACAAGCGGCGGAGGTGTGGGTGGGTGGTGTATGTCAGTTGGTCGTGGAGCGTGCTGTTCTCGTAATTTATCCCTAATTTTCCTGGTATGTGCATGATACAACTAAAGAAAAATTAAGACGTTTTTCTATACACGTAGAATGTTTCATACAAATTATATACATTGTGAATACACAACTAGAAATTTTTTTTCTATCTTCTTTAACAATTAAATCTTGTTTCTTGTTTTCTTTCTTCATCATGAAATTTGTACGAAGGAATCATATTTAATCCTAAATGAGGTCGAAATTAATTCATACAATAAGATCTATATTTGTCTGATAGAATTTTGTAACCCAATAATTCTCATCTTACAAATCATCTTTGTATAAATAACCAAGAGCAATGATTGAAGAAAGATAATAATCGCTACTACGTATTGTATTAAAGATTTTGTAATACGTTTTTTAGAAAATGAAAATTAAATTTCGTTCAGACAAAGTGGCGTTAGGTTACGTAACTCAAAAGTGCTCCTTGAAGTTACGTAACCTAGTCTGCGCGAATTGAGGACACGTTGAGTAAAAAGCTTCGTAGTTTTAAAAAGAATTCTAGTTGCTCAGTAACTTTGGAATACTTTATTATGAATTCATAATAAATAAGTCGACACTGCATTTTATCTAAGCAAACTACTTAGAGAGAGAGATAATACAAAAAAATAAAATTTAAACTTATAATTTTTGATTTACACTTCAAACTCATTCTTATACTAACCAATTTCTTTTTTTTTGTCTCAATAAATATTTTTCCAGCTTGGCAAAATATTTATTTATTAATAATTAAATTTGAAAGACTATTTAAAAAAAGCGTTACGGTAGAGATTGACAAAGATACAAATTTATGTATAATATAAAATAAAATATAATCCAGGCCGTCATGACACAGTAGGACCGAGTTTGACAAGTTATGGGTTTGATCTCCGCACTGGAGGATTTTATTATAAATAAAATTATTTTTAATTAATAAAATATTATAAAATTAAATTAAACAAAACGCGGCGTTATTTCCGTAGCTCAGCAACGATTTGAAATTGTACTTTTTGCTTCATAGTGAGAAACGGAATATCTTAATAGTAGGTTCCTTCTTAATAGTAGGTTTCCCTATGGGTACCCTGGTAAGTGGTAAAAAACATAAAGCTGCTTTATAAATATAGTGTCAAGCTGAAATTTCAGACAAAATAAGCAACGTCACTTGGTATCGATTACTAAGTTGTTTACACTCTAAGTTGGCTTATCTCTATATAGAGCAAACTAAAAACATTGTATTATAAAATACTGCAGTAGTAGGAATACATATACTGTTAGAAATTTATTTATTGCTTGTATTTTTTTTGAATGTGTGGCTTTTTTTAGATTCACGCTGTATCCTGATAATTGAACCTGGGAACCTAGTATTAAGACACCTCCGTTCCCGAATTCTGGAACAATTGCGGGTTGACTGGCTCAACGCCGCACTTTGCCTGACCTGAGAAATGAAAATATTAAGTATATTATTTCCTGCAATGGGAATCGAACCCACAACCTGTCACGTAATGCCACAACTTTAATATGTATTTATAACATTTTTTCTTAAATTTTCTAATTCAATGGTTTATTTTAATGCATATATTTGATGTTTAACAGAATAAGAAGCTTTGAGTGTTGTCTAGTGTCACGCAGTTTTTAGCGTGTCACTTATTATTCACGTTGCGTGATGGAGGGTGGAAAGTAATTGAACAAAGTGTCTAACAAGTCTATTTATCGAAAATATCTATATTTAAAATTACAAATAAGCTATTACTTGTGATGTAAAACGTGACGTTTGTAGGTTCTCTGGTAAGGTGGGATATCAGACAACCTACAAACAAAGCGTAGTGGTGAATTCAATCACTCAACACGAAAAGCTTTGAGAATTTGATGGAAATTAGGGAACGGAAATGTCTTGATAAGAACGGGATACCTCAACACTATGTTGTCCTCTGCCTACCCTGCTATATATACACCGTAAAGCTAAGAATATCGAATTTACGGTTTAAAATTAAAATATTTTACACTACCACTAAACCAATAGAGAATGACCGTCCCATATATTTATTAGAACATTCTCTGACATGAATACATGTATTTCAAGTAATGAGTTTAATAACGTAGAGTTCACACTCGACCTGTATAAAAAGCGTAAATGCGAACTGACGAGTGCTACTAGCTAGGTATGACCTCATTATGGATTTTAGGCTTAAAAATTTACTTCACTATTGTAGATACCTTTATAATTTGATATTGGTGTTTTCCTTCCTTCAGTACATTCCCACTATATTACCGTATATTTTCATAGAATGTCAGTAAAATACATTGAACATAGACATTTCCTCGTCAACTAAGGCCGAAATATCAGCCAAAATTGATTTCAAACTCACAGTATAAGCACATAATAAGTCCCAAATACTTCAATATTTTTTTTGTGCCCTGCTGTATCAAGCACACAGCTCGCTGGGTAGAGAGACACCCCGTTCTCCATTTTCCGCCGAATTCTGGAAGCATTGTGTGTTGAGTGGTGGGACTTAACGCCGCGCTTTGCCTGGACAGCAGAACCAAAAAAAGAAAATATTCAATATTTCATTTCCTCAAGTGGGAATCGAAATTACACCCCGTAGTGATTACTGTCACGCTTTGTGCCCGTACGCCACGACTGGCCTAAATTATTTTTAAACTTGAACTTTTACATTTTACTATCCAAATTTCATAAATAAGAGAGTCTTATTGTGAACTGAGTTAGGGCCTTCCCCTAAATAAATGATAGGCCTTCTGATAAGCCGTAGAACGACTATATAATTAATCTAATATGTTTTATTGCTATAGGGCTTCTCGTTGGATAGTGTTACATTTTTTGTTTCGCTTTCTAATTGCATACTTTTGAAATACCCTGATATGTGAAGTGAAGCTGAAAAAAATAAATTATATTTTCCATCTTCACGAATTTCCTCTTGCATTTGTAGCCAGAGGTTGTTCCACTAGGTTCTCTTAAAAAAAATCGTTATTTTTTTTAAGTTTCACATTTTTTCCCAAACAAAGCAGGTTAGGCGGAAGAAACCTACTATTAATATATTTATGTATGTATGTTTTTGTTCGCGGTTGCCATGGAAACGGCCGTATGAATAACCATTATTCATATAACGATATTATATTGATTGATTCGGCTTATACCAAAGAGCAACTCCTAACAATAAAGCTGGGGTAATTTGATTAACCTACGATGAAAAAGATATAATTCATTTTATTTTACTGTAATACGCAAAAAATTGCCGTTTTGGTAAAATTTCTATGTTTAATTAAAACGTGCCTAAGCCGTGTTGTCTTTAACCTGAAGCCTCGGTCTAGAAATACTGTTTTATAAAAAAATATTTTAAAAATTATATAAAGGATCTCAAGCTTAGCTATTAAAAAGTCAAAGTAAAATAACATGATTATAATTGAGATATAGATCTAGTTGAATGTTATTATTTTTTAGTTTTTAATAATATGTTACCACCAGACGCCAGTGGTGGCCTGCTCCTGGCGAGAGCGTACAACTATAAGCGCGATAAAGTGTGGATCTGGTAACGAGACAAAGCGCGGCGTTGGGTTCCGCCACTTTACACGCAATAACTTCAGGATTTAAAACTACCAACCAATATATATATACAAATTATGTAAAAATATATTTTATTAGCCCTTATATATTGTATTTTTCTTATAAATCGTAAAGATCAATATAAAAAACATACTTCTCAGAAATATATTAATATCACCAACATGAAATTTAAAAAAAGCTTTATCTGGCTTTAAAATTATAATCTAAATTCCCCTCTGGCGATTGAGTGTAACAATTTATAAGAAAACGTTTAATTTCGAACTTTATTACAAGGGCGTTAGGGCGTGTTTTTGACATAACATTATCCATCATCAGAACTTCGATCAATACCAGGAAGGTATTTCGTTCCCCTTTATGCACTCGCTTGGTAAAACGTCAGATCATTGAACGCGTTACCATACATTTTCTTTGAGTAATTTGATTTATTGATAAGAAAATCTGGAATTGATATTTTTATAGTTGAAATATTTCAATTTTTCGCTTTTACCTGTGACTTGGCTCCTGTAGTCAAATGGAAATTATTTATACTTGAGAGTTAGGCCAGCCGTGGCGCAGATTCACAAGTTCGGCATGTTCCCGTGCCACTGTAAACGCCACAGGTTGTGAGTTCGATCTCCACTCGCTCGGATAACGAGGCAAGATGCGGCGTTGAGATCCACCACTCAACAAGCGATGCCTCCAGAGTTCGGCGGAAGGTTGGAGTGTCTTAACACTAGACTCCCTCTGCCCACACTGTTAGACGAAGGATACAGCGAAAGCTAAAAAAATGTTACAATTGATAATAATATATCAAAAATGCCCATTTCTAAATAACGACTTTTTAACTTGAGCGAAGTCATATTTAACGGTATTGCTGTATTAATATCTTTATATATAAGCTGGTCCTCGCCTACGCTAAAAATCTTTTTATGAATACGTACAGATTGAGTATTTTAGAGGATAAAAATGTATCTAGAATAAAGCTTTATATACTGTTTTCTATTTTAACAATTTTGTAAGTTCCACATACAAAAAAAAGGAAAATATATTTTAGGAATTTTAAGAATTTAAACGTAGTGGAAATACTAACCCGCACCTCTTTGAAGCCGTCCAATCGCTGTAATAATGTAAGCCATAGGGTCTTATCTAAAATTACACGTTACACGTATGTTACACCTTATTATTGTTTTTAACTCCTCTGTAAGTATAGTGATACTCGTATATTTGTCTGGAGTATTAGTATAATAACACTCCCGTTGCAAATGTAAAGTAGAAAATGGAGTGTCTTAACACTAAGTTCTCTTCGTCTCTTCGTCTGCCTCCTTGTAATGCGGAAAAAGGTGTGAATCGATATATAAGTAAAAACTAATCATAACTAAAATCTTTATTGATTTATAAATTTAATAAATTAGTACTAAATTTAAATATGTGTATTAAATATGTATAGCGGAAATCTCGTTTACAAAAACGGGAGAGACCTTTCACGAAGCCTAGCAAATGCCCCGTTTGACTGAAAACTTGACTCTGTGACAATGGCCAGCCTTAGATTATTCATGGCTGTAGCCTTTGTCAGCTGACTCTCCAGCATTAACTATTTTTATTTATATTTTCATTTTCTTAAAGATGAGGCCGTTGTGGCGCAGTGTGATAAGGTCTCACTAAGCGCAACTGTTGTAGATTCGATTCCCACTCGGGAGAAAAATGTTTTATTTTTACCTATTCTGGTAGACAGAGCGCGTTGAGATGGCCACATTATAATAAAAACTATAGTGAACTTAATAAATTTAGATTTTAATTACTCAGGCAATAAATATAAGAAAAAATAACGGTCCTCAAAAAATAAAAGTTTATGTGAGCAGAGAATGGAGCAATAAATTCTATTTAACTATTCCAATAGACTTATGTTCAAGATGAAACAAAAAATAAGATTATTTTCCGTATTTAAAATGAAATCAAATTAAACCACTCTCAAAACGCCATCTCAAAGACCATTTACAAAATAAAAATAAAATTGAAATTAACTAGAACACATTAAAATAAAAAGTGTTAAGTGTGTGTTATTTATCTAATGAATTTAAAAAGTGTTAATACGATACTAGTTTTTCTTTTGTTGTGTGTGTTATAATTAAAATAACTTCAACGTTGCACGCTTTAGTTAGATAATTAACTATAATTAATTCTTTTTTATACAATTTTTCTGTTATAAAAAAAGCAGCTTCACAATTTATCCCGCTGATAGCAAGAGGGCAGAGGGTACCTAGTGTTAAGACACTCTGTACCCAGCTTTCCACCCAATTTTAGAGATATTACGTGTTAAGTGACAGGATTTTTATTTATGTTTTGTCATCTACTTCATGTTTTGTCTTTTCAAGGAGCAAGGAAATGAAAATAATACGTTCCCGCAAGTAAGAATCGTATCCACAACTATCGCGGTTTCAATATTATAAGCAAATCGAAAAGAACATAAAGAATCTGTCTTTCAATATCTTCTTTTCCTTCAATACCACCATCACCAGCACCACCCCCCGTCACCAGTTTTAACATGTATTACACTAGTCATAACATTAATGGAACAATCATGTTCTGATGACTTCGTAATCGCTTCATAAAAAATATAAATTGTAAACAGAAAATACTAATCATGTAATTTAATCGGTGTGTGTATGTATGTTCTAATGTTATGTTTTTATAAATATTATATTTTATATAACAATATATTTGTAAAAGTTATTTAATTTTGTATTACTTTTACCTATTTGCAAAATAACCTGTGTATTTATAAGTTGAGAGGTGGAACTCAACGCCGCGTTATTCTTTCCAGAGGGGGAAAATGGAAATTTCCTCAAGAGAGGATCAAACCTACAACCATTACTAGGGAACCCAGTGTTATGACACTCTGTTCCCCACTTTTCGCTGAATCTTTTGAAATATTGCTACTCAATGTAGCGAAACTCAACGCCGCGCTTTTTGACAGTACCAGAGAACAAACGAAAATAATAATAAGTAATAATTCATTCTCCAGAGTGGGAACCCACAACCGTCGCATTACATTCACACGTATATGCTCGTGCACTCCGACGGCCTCGGTTTAATATATACGATGTATATTAGGCAGTATATTAGGATGTATATTTACAATATTAGGCAGTATCTCTATAGTTTTGAATAGTTAAATCATGGAATATTTTAACTTAGACCCCACAAATCAGGGGTTTACTTTACATCTATTATTGAGGCAAGGGTCAACCTCAAACTATCTCTTAATAGTTGGCTTAATAACAACATACTACATCTGATCACATTTTGACCTATTTAACTTAACTTAACTTAACTTAACTTCACGCTTTATCCCTAGCGGGGTAGTC
>DWAE01000106.1:0-22068 GCA_018237945.1 Heliconius sapho
TAACGTAATGTGTGTGCGGCTCGCGGGCCTCCTTATTACTAAATGTGATATTTAGGTATTACGAGTGCGGTTTGCGTGGCGCGAGCGCGGTGTTTACACCGACGTGCATCTTAGTGAACTTATATATTTTATGTACTATTATTGTATCTTAAGAAGATATATTCTTATTTTTCATGGTCCAAGTTTTAAATGTTTTATCGACTATACAAAAATATGAATAATCATTATTATATTCTTGTCGACTTTAAAAATTATAACCCACAAAAAATCCTCAAAAAAAATTGATATCTTCACATTTGTGACATTTTTTGGTGTTCAATCGGAGTATATGAATAAGGAGGAAATGAAAAAATGTATACGCTCTCACAGAATAAATTTTAGGTAAAATATTTGGATATAAAATTATCATACGATTATTAGTAGGTTACGTGTTAATGTGCGCCTCATTGAAATTAAAAAGTCTTTGTATCGTGTATGTAATTAAAATATACATATATTATATACAAGTTAAATTAAAAAATTATTATCGTACATTTTTCTTCGGAGACCACGAGTAAGAGAAAATAGGTCCGAGTCTGACTTCGACATTTCGACATGTAATATCATTCGTTCGTGGGCCCGAAATAGTTATATATTTAAAAAATAAATAAATAAATAAATGTTTTATATAATCTGTAAGTAAAATTGTCATACATATCCTTTGCCGAGATGTCGAACGCACACTCTGTGAAAAGAAAAAAAAACAAAAATTTTTATATTCGAAATTTAAACTAGTCGATAGCATGTTTCACTGTTTCCTTTCCCTGTGTATAATTTTTGATGTCTTTTTAGAGTTTCTCGAAAGTTCTATTATCGTAACTGTTACGTGCATTTACTTACGAGTATATAGTATCGGTAAAAGACTTAGCGTAAACGAAAGACATGTCACGTGACGTCGCGTCAGACCGCATTTCAAATGTTCCAAATTTAAAATCGAACAACTTTGTTTTAATACGTACACAACGCCCGTTTGTTGATAGATTAAAAATAAAAACAAAGGTTATTTTGTGTAAGTTGTACAGATTATAGGAAGGGACGATTTGCAAAGAATTTAGATGTTAAACATTCCGCTTAGAATGTTACTAGATTTTTTTTATAATTAATATAAATATTTTTCGCATCGGGAACAAATCATTATGTTATTTAATCTTATTTTGTAACGTTAGTTAATTTTTAAGTGGCTTATTTTAACCTTATATATTATGATTATATTATATTGAGATGTTATACATGTCATTGTTTTGTGCAAGTGTTTGGGGTTCGAGTCCCGGTTTAAAAGAGAGTTGCGACTGATATGTAGAATAATGCCGAGCTGTCGCTCGGTAGGTCTGTACAAATGGTATA
Source organism: Heliconius sapho (assembly GCA_018237945.1). NCBI lineage: Eukaryota > Metazoa > Arthropoda > Insecta > Lepidoptera > Nymphalidae > Heliconius > Heliconius sapho. The sequence continues at coordinate 1,384 of DWAE01000106.1, forward strand.
CGCCTTAACACTTTAATGTTATTGACAGTGATCTCCGCGAACAACACCTCGCGAAGACAGCGCCGCTTCCTCGCCGTGAAATTTTTCTATACTTTTTTACTTAACAATAAAGTAGTATCATGCCTTTTGCCTTATATTTTGTACTGGCAACTCAACTGGCCCTAAGTTTACATCAAATTGCTTTACAAGAGATCACTGTGCAATTAGTGAATCGTTTTATTGTATATTGTTCAATCATTTTTCCACATAGCGTTAAGCATTTTAGTTGATAATGTAGCGTAATTTTGAATTAATAGGTAGGCGGTAGTAATTTTTTAATATTTTTGTTAATTTTTTTTTCGTATCTGTAATAAATTCCTTAAGAGTTAGGTTAATCTTGAGCGGTCCTCGACTGGTCCAGGAACAAAAAGACAATGAAGGGATGTTGCATTTTTTTTATTACTAAAAATCATAAATAATCTATAAGATTTCAGCAAAATAACGTGCAATCTAACATTTAACGCGTTTCTAACGAAATCGTCGCTCAACAGTTTGTATCCGTGGCTACTTGTGCGAAGATCTCGTCGCCTATAATGTGGACGCGCGGTTCGTCCAAAGATAACAATAGAGAGACATATTTAGATAACTTCATCGATATTTTGATAATGGAGTCGGCGGACCGCGGCGTCCACACTATATATCTTTATGATCGTTATACTTTAAAAGACATTGCCAGATCCTATTTGTAAGCATTCGTAAACACGAGTTGTTTGTTTGTGTGACTGTATCTCCGTACACGGCCGCCGCCGTGCCGCCCGTAGGTCGATAATGTAAGCTTCAACTATTGTTTCCCTTATATATCTATGTACTTTTTATATGGATAATTCCTTATTACACTAGATATACGGAACAGACGGGAGATTTTGTTTTAAACAAATAAGCGGTTCGGACGTGGGTTGCCACGTTAAAAAATAAATGTACAACATAAAGCATTTAATTTTAGACATATTAAATATAATGTTAACTTTATTGAAGATGATAGTGTTATTCGACATATTTTCTTGGTATTTATTTGTGAAAGTAACGCTTAAAATTCACATCACATGCTTGATACTGGGGAACATTGATTTTCATGATGTTTACTGATCAACATACTATTTTTTATTTGTGATCGAATAAGATTTTTTTTTCTAATGATTTAGGTAACGGACCAATGTAAGATATAAAGTGTTATTCCCTAAACAAAATAACGGCTCGCGTTTCTTTTGACAAGCCGAAAAGAGATGGAGATCAAATTATAATATTGTTATTTAATTATTGAGTACAAGTTTTAATGGAATATTTTTTTTTATTTCAATATACAATTACTCGCCTCTATAATTTTTGTTGTTTTGTTCCTTTAGTTTTTATTGATATTGTTTAGTTTTCTTTTTTTACAGATAATCAAATCGTTGATTTAAGTGACTCAATAATGATTATTTTATTATTATTATTATTATTATTATCATAGATATGTCTATATTATTCACTTCCTCAGTAGTAGAGTGATGTTTATACACTATTTCTACATTAACTAACTCACACCTGTTGCGGCGAATTGTTAAAGAGATTGTTTGGTACGCGATTGGCTCAGCACCGTATTGAATCTAGTCAAATTTTAAATGAGAAAAAAACACATAAGAAATGAAATAAATAACATAAATTTTCTTTGGAAAGCTAAGCTTACGATGATTCGACTGACATTTTTGTAAAAATAAAATAACGAGAAAAAAAATAAGAAAAGATTTTTAACGTCCAAAAACTTAGTCGCTAGGCGACACAAAAGTTGATTTGAAAATGTGGAATTGTACACTTGTATGTATGTTTGTGTAACTGTTTCTTACGTATAACTAATGTATCGTAGCATCATTTGAAGTGAACTATTTTTTTTTCATATTATGTAATGACCTTTTAATCTATAAGATCTTTATGTCTTACGTTATATCTTAATGAAGTGGCTGGTTAGGCAGGTGTAAGAATGTGCGAGGATATTTAAAACCTGTATACAATAAATTTCTTTCATTTGTTGAAACATGTTTTGTTTTATTTATGTTTATTGTTCCTTATTTGTCATTTTGATGTTATCTCTGAAAATGAACTTGGAAAATATGTTTATCTAATAAATATATTAAAATATATTATGTTCTATATTTTTTTTTTAAATTTTCAACCACTTTCGAATGGAATTTGATTATTTAACATGTAATAAAAGGTGAAAAAAAGAATTAAAATCTCAATGTTCTTGAACTATGATTTTTATATAATACATTTTTCAATAAGTATAAGTCAGGTACTTTTTTAACATAAAAGCTACAACTCCACTATAGTGATACATAGCTCTTCATTTAAGATGATAAAAAACGCAGCTTTACACTTTCCTGCGTGATAAGCAGTTGAGGGAACGTTGTGAGACATTCCGCCTTACTTTCTCCCCGAATTTCGAGACATTGCATGTTGAGAGGGAGATCTTAACACCACGATTACCAAAGCGAGTAAAATCAAAATCATCATCATCAAATCTCAATTTCAATGTTTATATTTTAAAATATAAATATTTACTCGAGTGGAACGACGGTAAAACATTAAAAAAGTTAAACTAAAATATATTTTTTACTGAACACTATACAAATGTTATAAATTACCAAGCATAGTGTCTTCCTTTCATTCTTGAAGACACGTTCATTCAATTTAATATAACTGGGCTTATAAAAACATCAATATACAGACAATTACATATTATTACAAAATGAATTTACATTAAACAATACATAAAATTAAGGGTTACAAACTACCACATGTTGGTCGGTATGCGACACAATAACCTCGAGACCTAATTTCTTAAAGCTTTTTCCGATAATTTGGCACAAACGCCAACTGTCAGTGCAGAAAAAAAGACAACAAAAAAAACAAATTTGTTTTAAAAAGTATTGATAAAACATAATAAGTTATGTAAATTAACAAAGAAACCACAAATGACACAGGCGAAATATAATTTTGGTTTCACAAATTCGACCGTACCACCCTCGGGGCAACGGCACTTGGCTCCAAGGCCGTTTTAAAAAAACAAAAAACAACAAGATGGCGGCGCAAGTAAATTCGTTACGTTAAAGAAATAACCAGTTTTAAAGCAAGTACAATTTTGTATATTTTCGTCGTGGATGAGTGAAATTGTTGAATTATTCCAAATATAGTACTTGTTTACTGCTGCAATATTATTGATGGCAACGACTTATTTTAATTATAAATGTAAATAATATGTTTTGTAAACTAACTTTAATTTTTGTGCTATATTCAGAAGTACCTATGTGGTAAAAGACTTAGCTTCCCGCTGTACCCCGCATATAATAATGTAGGCAGATGGAACCTTATTTTAAGACATTCCGGAACAAAGGAAGCATGATGAATGATGATAATGATGATGAGCGTGATGAATGGCGGAACTAAAAATAAAGATAGAGAAAATTAAAATAATTAATATCCTCAAGTGGGAAATAGGGAATAGAACCCACTACCGTCGCATTTATAGTCAGATGATGTGCCTTTGCCTCATATAGCTTTTTAAATTCGTATTTATAATAAGTACTATAGTCAATAAATTATAATATGATTATGATTTAGCTTAATGAAGTAAGTATTCCTCAGAATTCCGCCACTCAGGAAATGTGAAAAAGTAAGTGATTTGTCACTAATTTGTAATTATTTAGATATATATGAGCTGCATAAATCTAATATTGACAAGCACAACCATGATTATTTCTAAAGCAACTAACCATCAAAACTACTAAACCACTCTATAAAACACCAAAAAGATATAAACACATAATGTATAGGAAAATGCAAAGAGAAATAAAATGGATTTTGTTTAAGGCACGCCTTTTAACTTTACTTTTTCTTGTTGCGCCGGCGCAAGACAAAAAGCCGAAACGTTAGTAACCGTGACCTTACTTGTTACACTAGTGTGTGTTTGTGTGCTTATGTGTGTAGGATGCTTACTCAGTTTCCCTTTTGTGTTGTTGCAAAGATTCATTTATTAACTTTATGTAGATATGACGTTTTTGGTAGAATGTAATTTTTTGTCTTTATAATATTATGGACTGTGACAGTTAAAATATACATTATATTTATAAACTATTCAAAGAATAATCGTAATAGAATAGAAGTGAAAATATAAATTAGAAATAAAATTTATGTCTAAGACGCAAACACAAAAAAACAAACTCTATATCCAAATCCAACTCTATTAGCCGAACGTAGTTTTTTGACACCGCATTATTCTGCCATATTCACATATAATTATTATATTAAATTAATATACTACAAAACTATTTAATTTAACAAAAATGTTACCTTTGATAGCAATTTTACATTCATCTCGATAAAATTTACGTCAACTGGCACATTTTAAAGGTCTTGCATTCTTTGCGATGCAATTCGGTTACTTGTACTTTTCACTTAGGCATTCAGCCCGCAATCATTTGGGCGATGCACTCCAACACTGACCTTGGCTACACAGCTGTATAAGAGTATACGATTTTTTACTGCTAAAATTTTTGGTGTTTTCGCTTTCTATAGAAAGTTATATTGATATTAATATGTATCTAAATTTATGTTGGGAAATTTTATTTTATAGTTTGTAATTTTTTTTTATTAAATTTATGTGATTTATTTTTATATGATAGGTCATAGTATATTTCGATATTCGTTTTGATGTAACCCAGTGTACCTGAGCACCTCGGGCACTTATGTTATGTCATATACAATATACAATTCTTAGTTATTTCCATTCGACAAAGGGGGTAAAGCCGTAGCCGTAGCCGTAAAAACTAGTATATGTACCTACTACTACTACATGCAGTGTTACTCCATATTGTGATACAGGAGAGCTAGTTGAATCGAAGACAAAAGAATTATATCAAATATCAAGCCAATTTTTGTACTCTTTGGGTTATTACAAAAATTATTATCTCAACTTAAGTAACTCCGCTTACACAGAGCTCTGGTAGACAAAGTGCGGGGTTGAGTTCCGCCACTTAACATGTGGAATTTCTTAACGCTAGGTTCCCTATACCTACACCGCTATTAGAGAAAGAGTGTGAAGTTGGTCTGTTTACACTACCATTTACTCTAATAAATTGGTAATATTATACTTATTTAGAAAACGTATACAAATTTGAACGTAGCGTTTTCTAAATAAGTATAATATTACCAAGTTTTTTCTTTCCTAAGTGTGGAATAACACTTTAAAAATGTTAAAAATGGGTAATATTACTTTGTATAGCAACACGCTGTACTCAACATATAAGAGCCATTTTCCGCTCAATTTTTAAGACATGATACTGCGGAACTCAACGCCGCGCTCTGTCTTGTCACCAGACCAAGGAATAGACAATAATTCGAACTACCGAGTAGGAATCGATTTTACAATAGACATCGCTTTTATAGAGGTGGTGCGATTGGTAATTATTATAACAGTATTTTAAATAATAAAAACACAAGTATCACATGACATTTCATGGCCATCGCGTGACCATTACTCCCATGGCATTTAGATACTTGTATATGTACATGTAATTGTCCATCCCTATCTTATTTAGTACCTATGGGCACGTGTAAGAAATTGGCAATATGTATGTTAAAATTTATTATAATTAAAATATTATTATAATTTATTGACATTAAAATTATTTTCTTAATAAAAAAATCTCTCTATCACCAAATCACCAAATCTCTATCACTAAATCATCTACACACTATCTCGAATTCGGGTAGAAAACTAAGGACTAAGTGTCTTAACACTAGGTTTTCTCTGCTTGCTCTGATAAAGGTGAAGACGTTAGGTGAACATGACTTTAATAAGGGACTAATTAGATCATTAACGCACCCAAGTAAAACTATAAAAAAATTATAAATAGGACTGAACCCACTACTGTGCAATTTGACTGGATATAAACATTATAAAATTGTAATCAAAACGAGCATTTGCTTATGAAGATAGTAAAGAGATTACCAATTTAGCGACTATAAACTAGGTAACAGGACTTCCCACGTTATTCATTCCGATATTAACCGTTAGTTAAACATAGCAAATAAGAAGTTTTACAGTTTGATTTAATAACAAGTACAGCTTTTAGAGGCCAGTCGTGGCACAAAATCGACGTGTTGTAGGTTCGATCCCCGCTCAAGGAAATGAAATATATTTTACATTTATATTTTCATTTCTTCGCTCTGGTGTGTAAAATTCATATCAAATATTGAGGTCTAAGGTCCCTTAAGCACAGAAAAAATTAAACCTCTCAGTCAACGCAATTAAAAGATAGAGCGTTTATGCGAAGTTTTTGTTTTTATATGAAATTTGCCGAGTAAATAATACCTATAGGTACTTCCCGTTGACCTACAATTATGAAAGTGAAAATTTTTAGTGAAAGATATTACAAGCATATAAGTGCAATTCATGTCATACAAAATTGGCAAACTGAATTTTGTCAACTTTTATAAATCATACCTACTTCCTGTTGACATACAATCTTGAAATTGGTACAGTACCCTCGGTATGCGAGCACCAGTTTTTTTAGAAAATAAGATCACTCAAAAAGTATATTTATAAAATTTTTGTTGTTCGTACTGTAATATATTATATTAATATTGCATTGTATACAGTGTGGAAGTAATCATTTTGCCAATATGTTCCATTTGCGACTTCAAAAGAAAAAAGATTTATGAAGTAAAGAAATTATGTTTGAAGGTATTTTTTTAGTCACGTGTATTTGAAATGGGGGAGGGCGGACGATCCGTGCCCGCTTCAGAATAGCCTGATGCTCCAGGATTTTTACTGACAAAAATTAAGCCTAAAAAACCTCTTAAATATAAATCCAAATTATCTTGGAAAATATTTCTAGATACGCATATGATTTTGATATACCTTATTTAAAAAAAAATAAAGTTCGACCTTGTTTATAGAAAACACAAATAATACAGCAAAGTGAAACACAAGTTCCGCTTTAAATTAGCTCATTGTGCTTCCCGTTGGCACAAAAACAATATTTTCATCCCAAACTAATCTCAAGAAGCGTCAAGAGAGGGGAAAACCACTCACAAAAGGAAATTGCTGTAATTTACGTGATATCTTAAAAAAATATGTAGTTTTTGAATCTTTTTGTTTTAAAATGAAAACTAAAAAGTTTTTTCATGATTACCTTCTTTTAATAACACTAACAAAAAGACTAAAGTAGTCTTTTTTAGTCTTAGAATTAGTAGGCTAAATTTTTAAATAAAAGAACGCGAGGTTGATTAAGCACGTATTCACCTATGCATATGTAGAAATATTTTAAAATTAGCTGTTCTATAGTGGTTTTGTTTATTTATATACTGAAATATATCATTAATTATTTTTGCTAGCTATTCACTGTATCTTAACTTAAATAATAAGTTAAACAAAGTTATTTTAACGTCAATAACAATAGTGTGTAACTGTACTGTTAATAGTTCGATATTTCAACATCTCAATTTGGTAAGGTATAATGTGGCGTTTAGTCCCGCAACTAACTACTCACCGACAATGTCTCAATAATCACTTTGTCTAGCTTAAGTATAGCTATATGCAGAATATTTATAATAAAGATAAAACAAATCTTCGTGATATACAGATATGATATTAGAATTGACGAATAATTGGTTTTAGATGTTGAAAACAAAAGTCAAACTTTTATTTAGAATTGGATGAGAAATAAAACAGAGAAACGTGCGTGCGTAACGTAACGTTCTAGTTCTCTCTGCAAAATCATCTGAGTGTTAAATAATTGTTTATTTAATATATAGATGATTTTGTATAAATGTATCGAGATATAAAAATGTTTTTTATAAAGTCCGAACATCCGCTGCCATCTAGTAGCGGTTCTAGAACTAGAAACACAAAATTAAATGCTATATTTTTGTACAAATAGAAATATAAATAAATAAAAAAACAGTTGAAATAAAAGGAGTAGGACGCCCAAACTTAGTTTGCATGGAATATAAAATGTTTATTCCGTTCGCATTTTGGCTAATTCTGTTTTAGTACTTCCCAACACTCCCCAAGGGATCTATCTATACGCAAAGTTTCAGCTTGATACGACATGGAGTTTCGTCTGAGCGTTGTCTATCAGTCACTTCGTAATAGAAAATTTATATGCTAAGATATTTTTGTTTCTCCGGCGCCGTCTGGCTAGACAAAGTAAGTTTTGCATTTTTTGAGACGAAAAAAAAGTAATACTGCGTTGTGCATAAGTATATATTCTTAACAACCTTGGGATTTGAGACTCTGCTTATAAGTTATAGCTGGGTGGGAAGTGGAGTAAGGTATGATAGGTTCCCTCTATCTTTCCGAATAAAAAAATACTTAAGACAAAGACACAACAATGTCTTTTTATCGCATTGCGCATTGTAATATCAATACATTTTGATAGACTGTAATACATCTTTAATACTATATTAACATTATTATACTATACTATATATATTAGCGCTATTTATATTTATACAATATGCAATAACATTAGAAAAAGAAATATATGTGAAAATAAATGATATAAATTACACAACGTTGCTTCAATTAGAAATCATATCTCACAACGATAAAAACTTCTTTTCAAAAAGGTGTCACAAACTAAATTCTATAAATTACTTTCTATATTTATTATTTTCTTGTATAAGTTTATTTAATTCTTAAATTCTATAGTTTAAACTGAATTATAACTAAGATACTATATTTATATCGTAGCTATTTTAGTGACTAAAATGTTTATTAAGCCCTTATTGTAGATGAATAAAGTATCTTACTAACATAAATAGAGTCATAAATTGCACATAAAAATTTAATACATCACCAACAAAATTGACTAACAATTTTAAATACCTTTAAATTGTAATGTGAGAACGTTTAGTGACCTCTAGTGATATATTTAAAACAAGCACGTACAATAAAGGTAGATAGTAGATATGGCGGCATCTTTTAAATTTTAATCTGCATATATTAATGTAGATGGCGTTACATTATCGGTTATTTTTGTCTATAATATTTTTACTTTTCGTTCCTAATGTGGTAATATTGAATAAAATTATAAACTAAATTTTTATCAATAATATAAATAAAAATTTTGTAATAGTTATTTTTTAATATGAATATATAAAGACATGAATGCTCGTATAGCCTGTGTGCTGATTGTTTATGGCAATAATAAAATGTCAAAAACAGAGTTGATATAACTTTAAAATTTCGTATTATTAGGGGAAAAAAATACTTCTAACATTATTAAACATGATTTTTTTTTTCTTTCGATTTCATTATAAATTTATTTCTTAACCTTTGGCATTCCTTTGTTCTAAACAATAAATATTTCTTTGTTTTTTTAAATAAAAAAACCATAAATACCAAAAAATCTAAAAAATCTAATTAAATCAAATCTTGTATTCTTCACGTTATATCCCGCACACAGCAGGGTAGGTAGAGGGAACCGTGTTAAGACACGCCGTTCCCTACTTTCTGCCGGATTCTAGAAGCATTGCGTATTGAGTGGCAGATCTCAATACCGTACTTTGCCTCGACACCAGAGCGAAGAAATGGAAATATAAATTTAAATAAAAATTTTATCTCCTCGAGTGGGGATCGAACCCACAACCAGAAGGTTTTACAGTCACACTTTGTGATCCAGCGCCACTACTGGCCTCCATCTATTCTGCTTTAAATTTTAATAATATTATTTTATAGATAAATATATGAGCTAATAATTTAATAGCTTTAAGATAAACTTTTGAATTCATTTATTGGGTTATTGATATTTCATACATCCTTTTTTTAATTTGAAATTATTTTATCATTGGTTAATGTAACTTATTTCTTGTTGTTTTTTCTATAACACGTATTGTTTTTATGGTTAGCTATTCGGGTCGCAAATACAAATATTTATAGATTCATGTTGAACTGTAGTTTTTTTTCTTTTTTATATTTCTTCAAAGTTCAATAAACTATAAAACAAAAACTTTTTTCCAAATAGATTATATTTTAACGTAGGGAAAATCTAGCTTAGAGTATGACAACACCAAATCTAGTACCGTACGGATTCTACACGACGCACGACCGCTTTTAACGTCCGCGATAAGTTAACAAAACTCGTATAAAATGCATACATCAAAATGGTAGAATCCCTGCAAATGTTTTTATTTCTTTTCAAATCAAAATACAGACGAAAATGGTCCTGGTTCTCGCCGTTCCTGTGTTCAGTGCTTATAGTGTTATTGTTTTGTCATGGTGTTCTCACTAGATGTAGTGATCATAACTGCTTGAACGGTGTGTGTAGGAATGAAAGTTGTGCATGCTACGACGGCTGGCAGGGCCCCCAGTGCCAGCACTGCGGCGGCAAAATAAAGTAAGCCCTTTTACTTAATACATACCACTGGCAGTTCAGTGACCTATTTGACAGACGGCATGTCGTGTACGTATTTCGCAAAAACATAATACTCAGGATTATCTAATTATTTTCTTTGGCTTCCTTATTTCATCCTTTTTTAATGAAGGTCGCTTGACAAAGCGTGACCATTCGAAAGGCTAACACTTTGTTGTTTGTTCTTTAGAAACTTTGAGAACGACGTCTAGTGTAAGGAAGGTGACCGTTTCGAAAGAGCAATTGCTTTCAATTTTGATTCAAAACAAAGAAATCATATGAAATTCGTAAATTTTAATCTAATTAATTTGTTTGTTTTGTCTTAAAAATGTATTGTAGCAAATATATCTAAAATAGTCATTATTATTTTTCATTATATAAATAAACAATATTATTTTAAATATGTCCATACACACCTAACATTAGTAATACATTTACCATAATATATGTGATTGAAAAACCTTTATACTATAATATAATAATCCTATTAACTGTGACCATGATAGTCTTTATATTGATTGTTCAACAATTTACTGTGATTCCTATTTATACTATAAAAACTATGTTTTTCCATCTTCTAACATCAAGATTAGATCAAGATTGGCTATAGCTTTTGACTGTAAACATGATAATTGTGGGATCAATCCCAACTTGGGGCAATGATTATACTTAAATCATTTATATTTCACCACTCTAATAGACAGACCTGCTACTTTGAGTTCTACCACTCAACACATAATGTCTCAGAAATTTTGTGGAAAATGAGAAATGTCTTAGTACTAGTTTGTCTTTGGTCAACCTGCAATATAGGAATGAGAATGAAACAATTTTTTTACATTTACATATTGATTGGCAGAGAGTATCTAGTTTAAAGATACTAATATGTCTGCTTTGCCCTTAATTTTAGAAACATTGTATGTAACAACATGATAGAATAAAAATATAATAATTTCTTTCTGGCACAGTAGGACTTAACCACATGGTTGCTTAAACAATACCCATCACACATTGTACAGAAATTTTGTTGGAAAGTGATGTGTTTAGGGAGAGAAAAATGTGTCCCCCTTAGGTTTAGGTTCCCTCTAAAAACTGCTATATTTGAATTTTAAAAAAAATAAGATCAAAAGGGGTAAACTCCATGTGCCTATAAATAAGTTAAAGAAAATATAAGTTAGTTAATTATCTTCATATATTCTACATATAGCAGATGAGGCAGCAGAAACTTAGTGTTAAAACTGTATGTTCCCTACACATCTGCATTTTGAACTGTTGTATGTTGTGTGTAAATGATAGAACCATGATTAGTCTTGTTATCAAAGTGAAGACATAAAAATAATTCATCCCCTCATTTGTAAAAGCTGCAATTGCGTATTCCATCCTAACTGAAATGGAAGCCACAACATAGTATTTTCAGACACTCAGACTCTATGCTGCTTTGCAACAAGGCCCCTTTTTTGATATCAGATACATGGGAACAAGACAACCCAGTGCTAAGACACTCCATTCCCCACTTTCTACCGAACCCACAACCAGTTGGTTTTATTAGTCACACTGTGTGCCCCTTGGCCATGACTGGCCTCTTTCATTATATTCATATTTATAACTATAAATAAAAAGGTAAACATAATATTATGGTACATTTTTATCATACACATGATGTGTAATTGGATAATTGAATGTACCAGGCTGTTTTTAATATCATATTGCCATTTATTGTAATTTCCAAACATAATACACAAATAATTACTTCAGTATAAATTCTAGAATAATTTTATCTTGTCATTATAATTATATTTTGAATTATGTAACACAAGATGCTCTTAAAAGTAAACAAACAATTAGAAAAGAGCTGATAATCTTCAAATAGCTGAACTGAATCTCTGAAACAAAGAAAATTAAATAAAAATTGGTCCACCTGTTAGGGACTACAATGCCACAAACAGGCATACAGATACACACGTACACAGATTTATAAAATTTATGACTATATGTTTTCATCAGGGGTTTATAAAAGGAGTTTATTTTTAATATATTTTTTAATTATTACTATTTTATATTTCATAGTATACAATATAGAAAAAAATGTAAATATAATAATTTCTCTAAAGTGGTGTTGGAACCTTTTTACTATCACTCTATGTTATTAATGCTATAACGCTGAAGAGTTTGATTGAGTTTGCTAATCTTAGTACTGGGTTAAAAAAATAGTTTTTGTGTTTGATAGTCAACTTTTCAAGGAAGGCTGTATGCTACATTGCACGCACTAAGCATCTTGATACAGCCCACTGTATTATTTTTATTTGATCCTGAAGATGATGCCACAGTTTGATGCTAGTAATTGTAAAATTCCCACACAAATGATATACAAGTATATATAAATGTAATGATATACTGAGATTTGAATAATAGATACATTTACATATTGTATTACGTTTATTTTCACTTTGGCATGTGAACTGATTCATTCAGGAAAAGGTCACTTGTTAAAAACCAGTTACAGATCTTCATGGTCAATGGTCACACACTGTATAGATAAATTGTAAAACAAAAAATGAGGCACCCTAGAACTTTTGTCATTTTTTTAAGTAAATTTAGATTTTTTTAAATATTAATGTTTTAAAATTTATTTTTATTATTGTTCATGCTTGAGCAGAGGCACAAAGTGTAACTGTAAAATCGACTGGTTGTGGGTTCGATCCCCACTTGAGGAAGTGAAATATTTATTTACATTTATATTTTCTTTTCATCACTCTGGTGTCAAGGCAAAGCGCGGTGTTGAGTTCCGCCACTCAGCACGCAATGGCTCTAGTTTTCGGTGGAAAGTGCGCAATGGAGTGTCTTAACACTAGGTTTAGCTCTGCCTACCCTGCTGTGTGCAGGATACAGTGTGAAGCTGACTTGAGAAGATTTTCAGCATATGGTGATATTTCTTGTACTTTTCATATTATGAGACTTAAATTTTATATGTTAAATAATGTTTTTTTATTATGATAAAACAATATATTTAAATGATATAAAATTGTTGAAAAATATGATTTGCATATCACCTTTACAGGTATTATACTATTGAAATCATAATTTACTAAAAAAATTACTACATTAATGTCTTATTATGATTTTCATTTTGTATGAAACTTGGTGGGTACAAGTTCTATGTCCACTCAAGGGAATGATTTATTTTCACTTCTCTGCTCTCTCTCTCTCTCTCCCTCACAATGTCACAAATTTTGCACAACTTAAACATTACACAAAAGCACAGCTACGAAACTATTTGACAAATTTTATCTCTCATTTACACTTGATGGTAGAAGTACTTCTTGAGTGAGCAAATAATAATTAAATAATGTTTCAACTCAACAGTCATTGTGATGTGCAGGATGAATCAGTCTGATATCTGGCTCAATCTTTTTATATTTAATTAAATGAATCAACTTTAAGTAACGGAGAAAAAATATTTGTTTTTTTATTAATGATTGTGCTTTTGTAATGTCGTGCTATATCCCGCGTACAACAGGGTAGGCAGAGAAATCCTAGTGTTGAGACACTCCATTTCCATTTTTCCCCAACATTGCGTGTTAAGTAACAAAATTCAACGCCGCCCTTTGCTTCGATACAAGGCCAAAGAAATTAAAATATTAAATATTTCATTTTTTCGAGTGGGAATTGAACCCACAACCTGTATCGTTTACAGTCATATTTTGTGCTTCTGCGCCATAGCCAACCACAACCTCTTCAGTAAAACTACTTGTCATATTTATTTAATGTAATTACAATTTTAATTACTTATGAGGTAATGGTGTTATGTAAAGAAATGCTAAAGTATTAAAAGTCTTTTCATAAAAAATATCAATAAATTAAATAAATATAGTGTCTCTTTTTTTTATAACAATTTCAATAAAAAATAAAAACAATTATTTGAACAAAAACAAAAAAAAATATTTAACGTTATCATATCTATAACATTTCACCATAATTGGAAATTAAATATTGATTTACTTTTGAATTTTTATTAAATAAATAATATTTATTTACTAAAAAAAAACATTTCACAGAGGCCGTTGCTGTGTAATGTTACAGTATTTGACTATAAAATAATGGTTGTGGGTTCAATCCCCGTTCGTGGGAATCTTACTATCATATTATACATATGATAGCTTGTAAGGATATCAGTTCCACTTTCACACAAATACTACTGAATGGATTTATATGAAACTCTACAGCTATACGTCAGAATAACCCATAGGCATACTATTCATGTTAATTTGGATTTTGTAAAAGCGGGCGAAGCCGCGCGTGGGTCCCGTAGTTTTATAAATTAATTTATTCCCTTGTCGTGATAGACAAAATGCGACGCTGAGTTCGTTGGAAAGTGGGAAACGGAGTGTCTTAATACTAGGTTCCAACTATCTACCATACTATTTGCGGGAAAAAAAGGGAAAAGCGTGAAGCTGCTTTTTATTAAATAATTTTAATTACTGAGAGCTACATCTTTTTTTTAATAGTTTATATTTTTTTATTACTACAAGGAGTTTTAGTTGAATGACCGTTATATTCTTTTTCAGATTAACAGAACCAACTGGCGTCATAACGGACGGTCCGGGCAACTACAGTGTGAGCACACAGTGCTCCTGGCTAATATCGCCGCCTAAACTAGGTCCAAACCCGCCAGTACTTCGAGTACGGCTAGAAAGCTTCGCTACAGAATGCGGATGGGACCATCTATACGTATATGATGGGGATAGTGTGAGAGCTGAGAAATTGTTGGCTGTGTTCAGGTGAGCGGTAAAAAGCGGAGATATTGTAGATTGTTTTCAGATAAGCGGTATTTTAAGTGGGGTTTTCGTGGGTGTTTTTCAAGCAAGCATAGCGCTAGATTTCTTTAAGTGTGCGTATTTTTATGCTTTTTATAAATTGGTCGTTGTGTTCATGTGGAGACCTAATTTAATTATTTCGTTTCTTTATTTATTGCGTATTTATGGAGATTGATCGCAAATTTGCACTTTACTTTATTAGATATTCTTTACTTGGATTCAAACACACATTGTCCTCACGATGGCGTAAGTTGTAATTAAAATTAATTAAAAAATAATATGTTAAAGCGAATTTAATTAAAAAAAATAAGGTTTCAGTTTTACAAAACTTTAAAATTAAGTATAACATCTTTTATTTAGTATTTTGTACATGTTCGTTAGATATCTTAAATGTTTTTTGTCTTGTATTGAATTGATACTTTTTTTAGAATGAAGCAAGCGTCGTTCGAATAATAGACAGGAAGCTTTTGATAGTACAGTCGTTTTATACTGCGTTCTGAGTTTTATTAATGGTGCAAATATGAATAATACATACATACATACATACATACAAAAAATATATAAATTTCACTATGAAAGTTTAAAATTCTTAGCTTTTTAAAAAGCTTTTCGATAAGATATTATTAGATATTTCAAAAAAGTCTTAACACATAAAAAAAAGGTTTAAATGTTTTTATTTGTCAATTTAATTCTTACATAATAATAGTAAATGTATTATTTAAATAGTCTCTGGCTATTTTAGTAATTTCAAAAAAAAATGTTAACTAAAATATTACCACTACGACACGACGGCCTTCCACTGTCTTATTCTATTTGAGCTGAGCATATATTTAATATTTTTTAACTCTGGAAACGAGGCGAAGTGCGGCGTTGAGTTCTAGTCTCAACACACAATGCCTCCAGAATTCGGCGGACACTGGGGAACGGATGTGTCTTAAAGAGTCTTTAAACTAGATTCCCAGGTTCCCCCTGTTAGGTGCGTGAAGCTAAAAAATATATATGAAGTAACTATTGAATTGCTTCAATAATTCTTTAATATTCAATTTTACTATTGAATAATTCGTACAGGTGTAAGGTGGGTACCTTCCTCATTAAGAAGATACACGAATATAGCAAATCAATCACAATTCAATGCGTTATAGAACGTGCATTTAAAAGGGAAGTGATTTCTTGACCTTAATTCTTTAAAATTGTCACACGTATGTGCATTTGCTAAGATGTACTTCTTCTTCGCACTTATGTGATCGTTACGGGTTCAAAAAAAAAACAGCTTCACGCTTTTTCCCGCATAACAAGGTGCAATCACTTCAGTTTTATAACTAATTATCTTGATAGCACGTGCAAATTTCAGGAACTGCTACTTTGAATAAAAAAAATGTTTTGTATTGGATAGTCCATTTATGTTTAATAAATTTCATTAGGTTAATCGTTTCTATGTTCCCCACGAACCACGGTACATGAGTTCAGAGTTACCTCGAGCACATAGATTGTGCCTATTTTTACTTATTTCCATTGGACCACCCGAGAGAAGTCACAGGTTGAAGCTAGTATAATTATAATAATGCTTTCGTGATCTAGGTCGATTTTTGGCCGAACGGTTTATCGTATTTCCGATATCTACGGATATTATTGTATGAATTAACATAACCCATTAACTTCGAATTGAATATCGAAAGATTTTACTTTACAGCATGTTGGTGAAATTTCATTGTATTGTTTGTTTTTAACATATTAAGAGCTTGTTTTTATATGTTAAACAAGTAGCTTCGTAGTTTAGTGCGTTGAACCTTACAAGCTCTTCAGATTTATAATGTTATATTGATTTTTTTTTCATGATGGGTTTTAGGGATTAAATTTGGGGCTATCGTGGTGCAATGCGACAGCATCTGGCTTTAAATGCGATGGTTGTAGGCTCGAACCCTATTCGAGGAAATGATTATTATATTTAAATTATTTTCATTTCGGTGACTGCTTTGCTAGAGAAAACACGGCGTTAATATCCGTCAATAAACACTCAATCTTGTCTTGAATATTAACAGAGTGGCTTAATATTTAGTTATCTCTGTCCATCCTCGAAAAAAGCGTGAAGCTGTTTTTTTAATATGTTTTATACCATAGACTTATTGAATTCCCGCTATAAAGATTTTTTTAAATATTTATTTATTAATAACTGACTATATTTTTTTTCTTTCAGTGGGGTGCTGGACAAAACCGAATCGAGTTGGACCCGACAGGTGATAGCCAGGTCCGGCAGCGTGCTATTGCACTTCTTCTCAGACGACGCGTACGCCATGGAGGGCTTCAACGTCACGTACGCGGCGTACTCGTGCCCTTCGAACGATCACCGCACTAATTGTTCTAGTGAGTATATACCTAGTATGTACCTAGTTGTAAAATTGTAGTAGTTGTAATTGTAGAAGTATGAGGATGAGGCCAGTCGTGGCGCTGGGGCACAAGTAAATACGACTGGTTGTGAGTTCGATCCCCATTCGAGGAAATTAAATATTTATTTTAATTTCCACGCTTTGGTGTCGAGGCAAAGCGCGGCGTAGAGTTCCGTCACTCACGACGCAATGCGTCCAGAATTTTGCGGAAAATCGGGCACGAAGCGTCTTAACACAAGGTTCATGTGCCTACTAGACTGTTTGCGGGATGCAGTAGATTTTTTGTGATTGTAGTAGTAACGCATACGATAATAAGGATTACGTTTTTTCATTCGCAGGAATATTACATTTATTTAGGTTGGACCAAATGCGGCGTTAAGTTTCACCTCCATACTTATTTCAATTCGTGAAGATAAAATGGAAATATGATATTGATATTCTAGATCATTGCCTAGAAGTGTCGTGTCACACCTGTCAATGCTGGAGGTTGCGGTTTCGATTCCCACTAGAGATTTTATATTGTACAATCTATATTGATGGAACGCGTTATCCTCAGGAACTATTAGTTCTAATTAATATTTTTTTTTCGCTTGATACTCTATTTATCGAAAAAGGCTATATGAGCATACGCTTAAAGTTACCTGCCGCACTTAGAATGTGTCGTGCTCATTAATTGTCATACACAACTCTTTCTTTGAAAACCACAGAACGATCTTGAGTTTTTTTTGGCATTGTTAGATTATAATTTTTAAATGTAAACAGCATATCAACATCGATCTCGGAATTGAGCGCGGTTTTTAAATACGGCCCTTAGATTTATTGGATTCTATTCGTCCACGCGTGCGCAGCCGCCGATAAAAGCTATTAGTTAATAAGATACCCGTATTATATGGTAAACGATTGTGCCATCATTTATAAGCGTAATTGTCAACTCTTCATAATTTATTCTTTTCTAATTAAAGTTCATATTATCTGTGATTTAAGTGAAAATTCAAGGAGATGCGGGTGTGAGAAGAGTCTTTGAGATTAGATATATTAATATTATTGATAGTTTATAAGTAATGTACGAAATATCTAAATATAAAATACGAAATATTATAATATAATATCTAAATATAATATACGAAATATCTAAATATCTAAATTTGGGAGGTTCAAAAAAGCTCAGTCTAAAATGTCAACACTTCGCAATTTCGTAGTCTCAAAATAGTACATTTCGTTTTTAATCATTACTTACGTCACAATTTTGATATGATATTTTGTTTAAAAAGTTTAGTTAATTTCGTTTTATCTGGTATACATTTATAAATGAAATGTATAATAATCCCCATATAGGTAGGCCGAAACAACCTTATGTTAAGACATTCTCCCTTTCCGTTGTAGAGTGGCCGTATTATTCACCGCATGTTATCAGAGCAGGGATATGGGAGTCGAACCCACAACCATCGTATTTGCAGCCATACGTTGGCATCAACGTTATTTATAATATCGATTTTTTATTCTAAGGATGCTATATGTATAATGTACATACATTTGCGACTGTAGATTGTAGGATTATGCCTCTTTTAGACTTACATTTCTACGGCTTTATTGGCACTCTCACCCCTCCACGACTGGGCTTATAAACGATGAGTGGCACGAAGAAACTTTTTAAGTTATATCTAAGTGTTGCATTACGCATTTTGCATTTGA
The DNA here is from genome assembly GCA_018237945.1 of Heliconius sapho. NCBI lineage: Eukaryota > Metazoa > Arthropoda > Insecta > Lepidoptera > Nymphalidae > Heliconius > Heliconius sapho. The sequence continues at coordinate 20,704 of DWAE01000106.1, forward strand.
AGAGTTTCTGCATTATTTGTATGGATACATATAAACTTTGAGGTTCGCTCGCTTTTGGTAATATGGCAAAGCGAAGTTGAGTTTCGCAACACGCAATGTCTCGAGAATTGGGCGGCAGGTGGGTAACGGAGTGTCTTAGGACTGGGTTGCCTATGCGTATCATTGTACGAAGGAAAAAGTGTGAAGTGGGTTACCTTAAAATATTTTTTTTTCTGACCTGATGAATTAGTAGAAGTGAGTGTTCAGTAGTTTCGATATATTTTCGTATGTATGTATATCTAACACATAACATATCGGTCCTGGTGTCATCACGGTTTCATTCCTCAATGATTGTTGGAAAATTGGTTTGCTAATTTCACGCAAATACCATTTTTTTGTAATAAATCCATTAGACCTATTTGTTAAGTGGTCAAAATCCGTTTGGCTGTTTCGAATATTGGCCTATGTTATAAGTTTTTTTTAAAAATATATTCATATTTTATATATTCCGCATATAGCAGGATAAGCAGAGAGAGCCTAGTGTTCAGACACTCCGTTCTCCACGCACCGCTTAACCAGACGTCCGATTTGTCTTATTACCAGAGCAAGCAAGCAAGGAAATGAAAATAATTATGAATAAACAAATATTGTTTACTGAATATACTGAATTGATTGTCTTTTTTAAGGATAATTTAATTAATTGTTATTTTTTTTTTCAATATTTCAGCTCACGGTGAATGTGATGAGGGTTCTTGTAGATGTGAAGGTGATTGGATCGGTGTTGCGTGTGATGAACCGCTTTGTCCCAGTAAGTTATTGTTTCTTTAATGTTATTCACTTTTTGTTATGGTATGCGTTTTATGTTCCAAATATAATATTCTAATTATTCCAATTGATGAAAAAATAATCTTTCATGGCACGTCTTTAAAACGTTACTTTTGGTGCCCATTTCAATGTCTTCAACTTCAATAATCTTATATTTTTTTTTATTATTTGCTTATATTATTAATAAATATTTGTTCCACTTTCACGTATAAACTGCTAAACCAATTTGATGAAAATGAAACTTTGCAATAGTATAGTGTATACATCACAATAACACATAGACTGCAATTTATGTCAACTTTTTTGTTATAATATGGCTATAATATATATAAATAACTTTAAGCGGTCGCTCGTCAGACAATAATTACAATGAACACCGATGTACTTTCCTCAGACGATTGCAATTCAGAGTACGGTGCCGGTATATGCACAAACATGGGATGCGAGTGTACCCCCTCGAAATCCGGCATAGATTGCAGCAGAGAAACGAGTAATGCGGGCTGGGGATGGGCGTGGAGAGAGGAGGGGGAGGGCACGGAGCCCCGGCCGGAGGGCACTCCG
>DWAE01000107.1:0-22056 GCA_018237945.1 Heliconius sapho
TGGAGGCATTGCGTGTTGAGTGGCAGAACTCAACGCCGCACTTTTGCCTCGACACCAGAGTGAAGAAATGTAAATATATATTTAAGTAAATATTTCATCTCCTCGAGTGGGGATCGTATCTACAACCAGTCGGTTTTACAGTCACAATTTGTGCCGCTGCGCCACGACTGGCCTCATGTATAATAATTATGTACTTATGTAATAATTCTTAAACTATTATAATTTGTATATACTTAGTATTTCATTACGACAAACATAAAAAATATTAGCATAAAACAGTACCTAATATTTACTAGTGAAAAATCATTTCTTCTGCACGAAAGACGTCGTTGAGTGTAGTTGTGTTTTATTACTAAGCGATCGAACCTCTCGCGGTTTCATCGGTATAAACTACTGGATACATTAAACTAATAAGCTGATTTGTAGGCTTGTAACTTGTAATATATATTTTGTAGGGCGCTTATCATATATATCATACTTATACCTACGTAGGTATATCTAAATTTTATCTTTATTTTTCTGTAATTTGTAAAACATAAAAACGTTACGATACGTTACGATGGAGAGTGAGAGTTTTGCTTAGGGTTTCAAGAGCTAATATCTATATTAAAGAATAGAGTAAGAAACTGTCGTTGTTAACAATTTACAAATAGTCCATCTTATGATAAAAGTTTACGTATATCTATATATGTATATTACAAAAGTTAACTTTTCCTTCTACCAGTCACGTTCCTATAATAAGAATGACAAGACTTGATATTTCCTTTCCTGGCATTTAATATTCTGCGGCAATGAATTAATATTGTAAATAGAAAATCTAAAACAAATGTAAAAAATAATAAATATTTTCTTTTCCTCGCTCTGATAACGAGGCAAAGCACGGCGTTGAGTTCCGCCACTCAATACGTAATGCCTTCAAAAATCGCTAGAAACTGAAGAATGAGCGTAATAGAAACGGATTGAAAAACATTCCTTCTCCATTAATCAAGTATTAATGGAGAAGGTTCCCAGGTTCCCTCCGCGTACCATGCATTGTAATAATAATTGTAGGATAGGTGGGGAAGGGATCAAAATATCTACTCTTGACGTCTAATTTTATTAAATTAATTAGTTCTTACGTTATCATACAGATTTTGTAAGTAAGCAAAGCCTCTGGTGTAAGAACTCATCAGTTGGCAATACTTCCTGCATTGCAGCATGGTCCGCCCAATTTCTTCAACGGCCGACATTCCTACACACATTCATATAAATATACACTTTACAATTTCTAAATAACAAAAACTGTTTGATTTTTTTTATAAAGAAATTTAATATTTTGTTTATATTTAAATTACGATACAAAATCCGGTTAGCAAATATAAAGATATGTAATAACAAAAGAACACACGAGTCACATAAAGTTGCGTAAACAATTAGATTTGGCGCATCTCTCTCGACCTAGTTCTTCTCTTTATTGTACAGCGTACGAAACGGATTGGGCCAGCGGCGCCTGAGCGCCTACGCAACTTATGTCATACGCACACGTAACGTACGTGCCGTGAGCCCTCTCAACAGCGAGCCATATACCTAATACATAATTACTCAACAAAATAGGGCTTCGTTTCAATCGATTACGTACGAGAAATTACATCAATAAGCTGAAATACTAGAGATTCGTTGTAATAATGTAATAGTACAATAGTAAGCTGCTCAACCTTACAATACGATCATTAAATGCTTTTAATTAACTCTTAAACTAACATAAACTAGTTTTACCTTTTATAGAAGAGGTAACTAAATAAAATAGATGAACGTACACATTCTTTTTTTTTCAAATATACCATTTAAAATGTTAATAGCTCTACCTGCTCCTCGGTTGACAAGAATGTAATTTTTCATGTCCTGACGGCGGGCGGCACCTGCTCACAGTGGCAGCGTATTTATACACAGACATCAGTATGCAGGCGCGCTGCCAATTACAGTGGAGACCTACTTTCTTACCTTCGAACTTTTACTTCCTGCGGACCAGGCGAGGCAGTCGGTCGCACCACGCAACAAATGACGAAACGTGGCGCGAAATGCTCGGCGGCCGACATTCGCACGCTTGCGCCACCGTAAGGAAGTGCTGAGTGCCGTTGCAGAGGATTACGTAGCCGCTGCCCGCCCCCGGGCCCCGTCTCCGCTCCTTGCAACACGCCGTAACTCTCCAGAACACCAGGCAGTAGAGTTCCGCTATGTTAACTATGTTAATGTTTTATGTACTCAGAGCACAGAAATTATATGTAACTATTGTCGACAATGGAATGTCTATGTAACAAAGTTTAATAAAATTGAATATAGAATACTTGTAACACCACGTACATTCAGAAATATTACACATTTCTCGCCTTATCGGAAGTTTAAGTTACCTAAGCTTAGATTTACAACTGCTAGCAGAATTACGAAATGATTGGGAATACACAACCGGCACTCAACTTTCTTGTTTCTAATTTAGTATTGCCAGTATCAATAGTGTAATAATGAATTAAGTCATACTCCGCCTGCGTTGCACAAGTGCCGATCAGATAATAACCGGGGGAGGCAAGTAAAAAAGGTTCTAGGACGAGAAAATTCACATGGATGTTCCGTTAATCGAGTTCGTTCGTTCAGTGTATAACCTCATCTTCTAACACGTAATATGTGCAACGGTGCGCACCCGATCTCGCACGACCGGTCCCGAAAGTGGGTCATCTCTTTTTGTTCCACCACATATGCCGTAATTAGAAAGAGAGGGTGAGGGTATTCGCACAGTTCGCATAGTTATCGTAGCTGGCATTATGCCTTATGTAAAGAGTTTATAAATTTAATTATACTAATTACGATTTTTTATCAATTAAAAGGCATTTTAATATACATCTCAAGAAACGACTTCATTTATTCGTATATTTTTTTTATCATACAGCATTAAATATGCTGACCTTTTTATACTTAAACAATTAAAAACTCCCTTTGTTACTTTTAACAAAATAGAAAAACATTGAATTTATTCGGAAAGAACAGGTAGCTCTAGGAAGAAACCGAAAACGACATTTATTCTATTTTTATTTTTAGTAAAGATTTATGCATACTTCTTTCCTATATGTAAGTCAATACGAATTGTTAATAATGCCTACTTAATACAAAAAAAATACAATTGATATCCGGAAGCTACGCTGTATTATTTGTTTACAAAAGTTAATTATTCATGTCATGAATATGTTTAAACAAACTTACGTAACATACGTTACACACGTACGCTAATTGTTTCTGGCCAATTGATTTTTTTTTCAAATATTTAAAAGGCTGGATTTATTTTAAAATATTAATTTATTGTGTTGTGTTACATATCGTCGAGTCTTAGCCACTGTAACATTAGCACGTATAGTTAAATATGTCGATAGGACATTCAATAGCAAGATCAGACGGGCGAATCTCGCGAGTCGCCAAGATGGCGGCACGCGGAAGTGTGTGTGACTTCCGCGTCGCCCTGCGCTCGCGCTCGTGCGCACCGATCGTGACTACTATATGCATTATTAACTAACTCTTACACATTATATATAAGACCTATACAACGACAACTTTTAATTTGCAATAAGTGTCGACTCTACATCAATATGACGGCGATAATTGTGTCTTAGTTTTCCTGCAAACTTGCTATTTAGTAGTTTTATTATGTTACAGTACTTATTTATCAATTTTATTGAGAATGATGACTAATCTCTATTATGATTACGATTGATTCCATATATCGTAGTCGTAAACAAAAACACATATTCAAATACATCTGTAATTAAACTATAAGACGTTAATTTGCTTAAGCTAAGAAAACCTGTTCTTTATACAGGTTGTTTAATGTATATAAATATCTGAGTGCGAATAACCAACCGGCTAAAACGGTTAATATCGCTTTCATGAGTGGGAATTGCTCAAAATAATGCGGGCAACATCCTTATTATGCCGTGAGAAATGCAACAGTAGTATAGATTTGCAGAAATTGCTTAGATATCCACCTCTATACACAGTCCACATACACGTACCTCCGTCGTACCTACAATAACCAGGTTTCCTTATCCAAAACGAAATCAACCTATATAGTAATATTTTCCTGTAGAAACTATTTCGTCCGTCATAGCGCAGGGGCACAAGCCTGTGGCTGTAACGCAACGGTTATAGGTTCTATCCCCACTCGGGGAAATGAATTGTTATTTATTAATATTTATATTTATTCCCTTTGACGCTGAGTTCGGCGCTCAACACGCAATACCTCGGCGGAAAGTGGAGAACGGAGTGTCGTAACACTAGGTTCCCTCTGCCTACCCTGCTAAATGCGGGATACAGTGTAAAGCTGAAGAAACTCTTTTTTGTATGTAGAATTTTTAAACCTACCAATGCACTAGTTGTGTATGATTATATTAATCATATAAAAGCCAATCAGTCCGGTTTGCATCAACGTTTATCACACACTGGCACACAGATGATATATATGGTGTTTTGTGTATGTTATAGCAGGCCACCGATCTAGGGTTGTCAATTTAAACATTATGTCAAAAAATAGGCATTTAATACACGAAAAAAAAAATACATAAAAATACTTATTTTTTTACGGAAAATATTTACTTGAAATTGTGATCATCTCATCAACTCATCATCATTCAATCAACTCGCAGTTCTAGGACGAAGTTGAAATTTAAATAATTAAAGAATAGTAACAAAATGAAAAGCAACCCTAGAGACGGGTCGCGACGCGCCCGGACATTCCGCCCACAATTACTAGCAATTGCGCCAATTGAACACACCGCCACCCTTCCGCTTTCCAGCTATCGTCATCATCCACTAACATCTGTCGTTCGCTACGAACTCATCCAACAAGTGTTGTCATTGCCTAAGTTTTTATTATCTATGATTAAGTAGAGTTATATAACAAATAGAGAGGAGAGTTACTACAATTGATCCGTATGTTAGCATCGTAAAATAATGCAACTGATGTGATTTTATATGTAGCGTCTACAGTCTATATAAAACATAAACGTAGTATAAAAACATAACGTAGAAAACAAGAATAACAATAAACCATTTACAGTGTAAATTGAAAATTATAGGTACTTTATTTAATGAAAATGTTTGAATTAATATTTTTATGTAATTCAAAGTAAATAATACTTCAATAAAAACATTAAAAACAAACAAAGTAATTTAAACCAAAGGAGCTGTCCCTCTCAAATTAAGCTCATCTAGCACGCGCTTGCGCATACACACATATAAAGAATGATTTCTTTTCGCAATTGAAGCAATTGACTGCGGTCACCGTCTCGTCACCCTTCCGCTATGGTCATCACTACTAGTATAATTTTTCCGTGAGTGATCTCTTTGTTTTCATTTAACTTCAAAAAAATACAAGTTAGAAGTAAATTTAGTTTTATTAGCATACTATTATTATGAAGAAATACAGAGCTCTCGTTTGTATTTTTTAATGTTTGTGACGAGTAAGGTCAAAACCTACTACATAGATTTACTCAAGACACTACTACAGTGTTAATTAAGATGTACCTACAAGAAATGTGTAAAAAAAAATTACTTTGTAGTAGAATATATTTTATAAATTGATATCCGATTATGTAAACACAATATTAATTTGTATCGTGTTATGTTGGCACCAAGTTGTAAGTACATGTATACCTGCATATATCTATTTTGCACGTGTATTTAAATTATCGCTCACGCGATTAAAAACAGCTTATTACAAATACCGTTAAGTACACGACAGACACGAAAAAATTGATAAGCCACCACAAACACATTTTTCTTGATTAATCATATCCTGAAATAGTTACGTTATATTTAGATAACAACAAAAAAGACCGGTCGTGGCGCAGGGGCACAGGTGTGTGACTGTAAACGCGACTGGTTCGGTCCTCACTTGAGGATATTTGCTTGAATTTATATTTTCATTTATTTGCTTGGTGTCGAGGCGGAGCTCGGTGTTTAGTTCCGTCAATCAAAACACAACTCTCAGAAAATGAGGAATATAATGTTTTAGTACTAGGTTCCCTCTATCTACCGCGAATACATCATCATGAAGCTGCAGCATGATAATTAACGTCATCCGTCAAGGTAAACATATTAATTTTACACTTATACACAAATCGTTAATAAAATTTACAATAAATATTCACTGCCTACGTTTAGCAACCAGAAAATTGGTACAACTATATTCGAATACAGAATTCGTATTCTATCACAGTTATGATTAATAATAAAATTATTATGAAAATGATTATTTTGAATTTTTTGAAAATGAGGAAGTAACGTGTTTTATAGGTATTTGAGCAGCTCGAAGCGTTGACGTCACTGACTCTTCAATTTCCGGGCCAGCTGGTCGCGGGCGCGATAACGCTTATCAACACTGACAGCGGTTGGATGATCGACATATCGTCCTGTTTGTGGAAGTGCACACTATCACTTTGTTATTACAACAAAAATAATTTACAATTGCTACATTTAACTACTATAAACTACTAGAAAGTTAAACGCGGATTCGCTTGCTTTAATGCATTTTTATATTATAGACAAAAGAAAATATTTTTTTAATATATTTTTTTTCAATAAAAAGTATCCTATGTCCGTTTATATACCTCTAAGAATATATGTATAAAGTTTCATGATAATTTGTTGAGTAGTTTTGGCATGAAAGCGTAATAAACAAATTTACATTCACAATTTATAATATTAGTATGATTATATCATATACGAGCACCTAACTATTACGTTAATTCATGTTTAGTCATTACGAAATAGTATGCGTTAATATTGTGCAAATTATTTCATTCATTTTCATTAATTCTACCCATAGATCAATTTACTATGAAAACAATTACGACTGAACGAAAAATGGTAATATGTTTACATTTATATAAGTGTTTTTGCAGAACTTATTGTTTTGTTAATAAAAAATATTTAAAAAAAATGGAAAACTCGACTACAGAATACTAAAATGAAAAAAATTTTTCCTAACGTTCATTAGAATTCATAGTCCTTCTATTATATCTTCACAAGGATCCTTGTAAAATTTAAATGAGCCCTGACTGCTTATAAATAAATCTAACGATACCTCAATTATGTAAATTTGTTGAACGGTTCTGGAGATATGAGGAAAAGACAGACAGTTGCAAAAACATAGCCCTTCCTTTGCGGTCGGGTAAAAAAATTTTGCTATAAGATTACTAATATTTTATGTCATTACTTAGCTGTTTATAGTGCTTTTACAAAACTTTCTTTTAATTATTTTAAATTTTACGTTAGGTTCACGTTATGGCTTCGAATCTCACCAGGAAAAAACCAGGAAGGAAATGAAATATTTCATATTTTTATTTCTTCGCTCTCGTGTGGGCGTTAAGTTCCGCCACTCAACACGTATTACTTCCTGAGTTCGACGGAAATGGGTGAACGAAGTGTTTAACACTAGATTCCCTCTTCCTACTCTGGGAGCGGGATACAGCTTGAAGCTAATAATGAAAGCAATCTTCCAGTAATTGGGACTAAAAACAGTATGTGTGATATTAACACGCTACCACATTCAACGGTTATAAAAACCGTACTAGCGAGGTAGAAATCACATTGTTTTCCTCTCAGGGCAGAAGAGAGCGACAGTGGAATCGCGTGCAGCAGTCGACGCCCCCTGATTTCTACATTCAGCTCAACGCGCGTGACCAATTTCATAAGGACAAGTGAATTATATCTTGAGTCTTAAGATATCGGTCTTACGATAATGGACGATTTCCGTTTACGTGTACAGGATGATGCTAATCTTGAATGTCATGTCCGATGATATTTTTATCGATGTCTTTTTATTTTTATTATATTTTTGATACGTAAATGATATGTTAATATGATATATATAATATTATTTATATCATTTATTAAATATAGTATTAAATATAAAGAAAACGTAAGATTTTTGTTATAATTTGAAAAATAATAATTGTTATGCTCTATGCTTATACATAGTCGTATCATACATAAATTACTAAGTTACATGTATCATGATGATAAGAAATTAGTTATAAATATTACTTTCCCTAAAATATCAATAAAAAATGAAGAGACGGATCGTGATAGGAATTTCTCCAAATTTGATCAAAATCTGCTAATGATATTGATAAGTTTTCTCATTATACTTGTAGATTATTATTAAAGAGCACACATAATGTTCTTAAATTTAAATAAATTAAGCTAAATAGTGATTTAACATTTGTTTTGCGCTTCAAAATTATATTAGATGTGAAGTAAGATAAAAAGTTCATATTTTTTGTTATCGTTATAGGTTAGATCAGCATTAGATGAAATTAATTATTATTTATTAATATTTTCATTTCATCGCTTTGGTAACAAGGCAAAGTCCGGCATTGAGTTCCGCCACTCACCACGCAACGTCTCGACAATCTGCAGAAAGTGGGAAATGGAATGTCTTAACAGTAGGTTCCCTTCTGTCCACCCTGCTACATGCGTGATACAGCATAAAACTAGAAAATATTAATTAAAGGTTTTAGAACTTCTATGGCCATTTCAGTTCTGGGTATTTCGTCGCTACCAGAGTGAAAACCAGAAGTGCCTTTAAGTGTGTTTAAGTTATGAATTATGGTCATTTAATTCACAATATAGTCCTATTGAATGCGGGCATATATTTATCACCCATTCTATATAGCAGTCGTATCGTATCTTTTAAAAATATTTCGTCTAAACTTATTGTAAGCCAGCTATTTTAAAATCGTCTAAATACGCAACAGCATCACACTTAGCACTACTGCATGTTATATAAAAAGTAAACATCCCTATTTACACTTCAACCTGCTCAAAATTTTGTTTTGTGAGTTCAGATATACTTTCATCGACATCACAAGCTAGTAAAAAATATAGTGTAAAAATATGGTATAATATAGGTCTATTATATAGAGGCCAGTCTTGGCGCAGGTGCTTAAGTGTCTGACTGTAAGTGTGCTTACAGATTGTGGGCTTGAGTCCCTTCCAAAGAAATGAAATATTTTATTTCTTTGCTCTGGTAAAGAGATATAATTCGGCGGAAAGTGAAGAACGAAAGTGTTTTAATGGGAACGGAGTACCTTAACATAAGGTTCCCAGATTCCCTCTGCCTACCCTGCTATGTACAGGATACATCGTGAGACAATAAAAAATATTAAATATATACAAAAAATTCCATATAATAATACAAAACTGAGCAAGTTAAATTATATTATAAAAGTATTATTAATTTACATACGTTAAATAAACATAAATATATAGATAAATCTCACCAATAACTACTTAATATAGGGAAAATGTGATATTTTATAACAAATATCACATTTTCTGGTATCTTCTGAATATTAAATGCATCCGGGAAAACTAGTACTCGTTAATTAGACCCACTTTATATCCTGTCTCTTAAGGAAGCCTCCACGACCAACAAATGACAGATAATGAAATAGTCGCGATGTGTCGTTAATTGTGAGAACCACCAAGTCCGGCTTTAAGTCCATTCAATCTTAATCACCTTTTCATCTTACGTAATTATATCATGTATAAACAGTTAGGTATTATTATATTACTTTTGCCTAGTACCTACGTGACTTTGTAGGCTTCCATTTTAAATCGAAATTTTTCATTAAAAAAATTGAGTAACAACGCTATATATTTATATCTAATTTCAATAAAATAAATATTTATTGAGTACTAGAGTTTAAATTTACTTCTGATTCTACATATTTTGGTTTTCTATATATACTAGCTTCAATTCAACTGCTTTCAGTTGAATTGAACTTCTACTTTTAGAGACCTTGGCATAGGCCTTGCATAGGAACAGCTAAGAAGTGACGATACGGAAATATTCGGTGGCATTGTTTCAGCGCCGCCTCCACCGTGTCGGCTGTTATACTCCGAGGAAACGGATGCTAAAAGATATTTTAAAACGTTACTCACGCTTCATGTATGGCATCCATCATCTATCTCATAATATATTATGTAGAAACTACTATAAGATATTTGAAGCTTGTAAATTTCGCACACGTAGTATTTGTTGCAAGTTTTCTCAGAACAGATATGTAGAGGACCTACCTATTAAAAATAGAGTCTCAGCCTCAGGCCCGCTTTATTATAGATCTTATCGAGAATACACAAAAATATTGCAAAAATATAAAAAATTAAACGAAAAGAGGAAAATATATTTCATATTATCAAGGATTGTTATTACATTTGAATAAAAGAATAAAATATAAAAAATCTACTTCGTGCTGTATCTCGCAGGCATTAGGGTAGGCAGAGGGAACCTGGTGTTAAGACACACCGTTCCCCCATTTTCTGCCAACTTATTCGAGGCATTGCATGTTGAGTCGCGGAACTCAACGCTGGCTATTACATTTAACGTTACAGTAAAGCGTGACAAGTTAATAAAAATTATAAAAATGCAATGCACGTGCAACACAAACAGGTTGAGATTACAAAATCAATAAACAACAATTTATTATGAAACCACGATTGCAGTAACTGAGTTAATCTTTATTTATTTACAAATTCCTTTCTTAGTATCAACAATGGTGGCTGAATTCCGCGAAAGCGAATCATGTGCGTGTAGAAGTGAACAAGTTCTTTTTTATTTGCAAGATTTAGAGGGTGTAGGACGCTATTGAAATATGTTGGATGTTTCTAAAACTAAATTTTTCTTTCACTTTCCTTTGGTATATAATAAATTTATATTGATTTTAGCTTTATTTCACATGTGCCAAGAGTCAAGATACTCCGTTTTTCGCATGTAGCCCTAGTTTGGGTGGCTCATTCCTGTTTTTTGACTCACCAATGCCGAAAATAATCCATTGTCTAGTCTAGGGAATATAATTACAAAACAATATAGTTTTAAGAATAATATAAAATTACATTAAATAAGTTATTAAAATCATATATTATGTTACTTTTTTAAATATTAATAATTATGATCACTTTTTAAAATAAATAAAAATATTGATGTGACTTATTTAGATTTAGCGATTTTTAAAAACTAAACAAGTTTAAAATTGTTAGTAAAAATATAATTATATATTTTATTTTCTACCTAGCTTATAGACCGGGTATATCATTAATTAACTGACATATTTGTTTATATTTTAGTAATCGCTATCAAACTCAATTATCAGAAACACAAGAAAAGTGTGATTTTGAAATCGCTTCACGTCTGTTACAATGGCATAGTAGGTATATTAGTTTCACGCGACAGTGAAGTATCAGGTTAAGATATCACAGTGGAGTAATTCTCTATATAGCTTATCCCGGAGACAGCCCTCGTGTTGTATTACAGTGACCACAGCGCAACAAAAACAAAGAGAGTGTCCTCAATCGTGCGTGTCTTGCCTGCAAGGCGTAGGGTTGGCTGAAACTGAGATTTATTATACTATTTAGTATACGTTTAAGTTTTAAGCTATATGTAAAACCCATTTTGGTTTTTAAACAAAATATTTGGATTCTGATTAGATTAAATATTTAAAAAAGCAGCTTCACGCTGTATCCCGCATACAGCAGGGTGGGAGGGAACCTAGTGTTAAAACACTCCGTTCCCCACTTTCTGCCGAATTCTAGAGGCATTGCTTGTTGAGTGGTAGAATTCAACGCTGCGCCTCGAAACCAGAGCGAAGAAATGGAAATATACATTTATCTCTTCGAAAGAGGATCGAACCCTCAAGCAGTCGGTTGTACTTTGTGCCCCTGCGCCACGACTGGCCTCAATTATTTAAATATCAAATCTTTAAAAATCAACAGCAAGAACAATTATATTAAATTAGTGCACTAGTGCAACTCTTTATATAGCTATAATATGCTATTTATTAATAGTTACTAATAAATTTCAATATCTATTTATTTCTTACATATTTATGTTTATTTCATTTTACACTACAATGAATGTTGCTCGTTGCTACACACGCACAGTACTGATCCTTATAATAAGATGAAATAAAAGTACGGATAAAACGTTTTACATCACGTTCTATAAATACTCTACGACCTTAATTGGTGACAATTCACGTACGGCAAACTTTTCTATTTAAGCGCCATTCCTATTAATTAAATACTTGCCATATAAAAATGTAGGTATGGATTATAATGTGAAAGAATGTTATATTTCTTCCAACCCTGCCTATTAACCCGTTGCGTGGAGGTGGGTGGGGTAGGGGCAGGAAGCCGCAGGACATCCGACACGTACAGGAAGCGAAACCAGTTCCAGAGCCTTTGTCCCTCAACCTCCCCATCCCGCTCCAGTCCGACCACATTCCTACAACCTCAGTGCGCGAGCGCACCACACTCCAACGATGATCATTTCAAAATGACAAGTGAAATGATGAATACTCCTTTTGAAATAAGTATAGTAAAGTAATGTATTAAAAAAAAATTTTTTTTGCACTTAGTAAAAACATAATTACCGAGATCAAATCAGTACGGCAGTACGGCAATCCATGATTAAAATACAACTTGCTGATCATCACATCAAATCGAACAATAAAATTTTGCCTTTATCAATTTCTATATTTTTCTATATTTTATGGGAAGAAATTAGTTCTTACAAAAATAGTTATGTGTACCGTCTCAAAAATAATACGAATGTACTATAACCAATAAGTCGACTTTAATAATTTATTTACTTACTTATTGAGGTCAGTCGTGGCGCAGGGGCACAAACGTGTGACTACAAACGTGACAGGTTGTGGGTTCGATTCCCACTCTAGGAAATGAAATATTTAATATTTTCATTTCTCTGGTGATGAGGCATGACGCGGCGTTGAGATCCGACACTCAATATGCAATAGCTGTAGAATTGGTGAAAAGTCGCGATCGAGATAGTATTTTAATATTAGGTTGCTTCACTTGTTCACAAGCAAAAAATACTCCCTATAATCAGTTAACACATTTAATATACGTACGATATAATATACGTACATCCGGCACGCAGCGCAGCAATTGTATTTATTTAAGTGCAATTACTACCTACAATTTCAAACTTGAGAAGGTCAAATGGTAAGAAATAGTCTTCAGATTGTTTGTACATGACAGTCCAGAACATTATTAAAAACTTAATTATCATTAGAATATAGCGCGACCGTACGTATTATCTGTTTGAAAGCAGCACACGTATTCAGTACAAGTAGTAGACACCAGTCGGAAGTAGTTACCATATCGATATTCAATGCAAAGTTTGTAAATAATAAATAATAGAATATGGATGTCCACTTTGGCAAAATGATACCCGCACTACTATCGTTTTGTGATTTGCATTTTGTTCGTGCTTGTGAGAACAAGTACCTACCATGTACCATGTATATCTAATTTAATTGATTGACACGATTAATTTTACATAAATATTAGACCAAATATATTTATTTAGCTTTTTGTTACAACAAGAACGCGGGTAGGCAGAGGGATATTCCGTTTCCCTCTCTCCGCCGATTTTTTGAGACATTGTGAAGGACAGAACTCAACGCCGCGCTTTGCCTTACGAGAGCCAAGAAATGAAAATATTAATAAAAAATAATTCCCCTGAGTGCGGTCAAACCTACAATCGTGACGTTTACAGTCACACGCTTGTGCCACTGCGCTACGACGGCCTCGAATATAATTCTACCGAATTCAAGATTTCAGTCTTTTATAATATTTATAGCTATAATGTATATTTCGCATCTTGATTAAACTCCGAACTATCGAAATTTATGTATGTATAGGAAAATAGAATTACTCACGCGGACGATTTACGCAACCAGTGCCACAAACAACGGCTCAGACGAAATTACGAGTTTCTAAATACGCTCTGAGGTGCTTTTGTCTATAAATAAAATAGATACCGTCGTCAAATATATGATTAACTCGGACGGTGTCTGCACGAAGCGGAAAAACGTCGGTACCCAAAATAAACGCTGAATATTTCCGATTTGCAGCCCGAGCGGGTTGTGGAAATGATGTCTAAAGACGGTTGGCGCGCGCGCAACTTCCGGAATGCGATAAACATGGCGGCGGTGAGCCAACATGGCGATGTTTCCGGCCACGCTGATTCACATATGATGGCGGTTGATTCTGGCTTGCTCATAGCATTTCTGTTCAGTGATTCAACTTTTTACGCAATATGTAGATGTCCACAGACTATTAAGCATTTCGGAATGCGAATGTCTGGTGGAAATTTGAGGTGGTATTGGAACTATTATTCGTTTACATTATTTGCATAAACGTATAATTCGTTCTAGGTTCATTAAAATAATATAATCTAAAAATGAAAGGCTTAAAAAAGATGTTAAATACAAAAAGATATGAACAAAGAGTTAATATAGAAAACTATATTACAATTATTAATCAGCATGTGAAATTTTAATTCTTATTTAAAGCCAATAATACTTAAATAACACTAACACTAATAAAAGAAACAAATTTCAATTGCTCTCTAGCTTATCAAGAAATTTCACACTCCTAGTACAACAGGACTTCTTTAGAAAACATTATTGAATATTTATAAACACAGCATCTTCTAATAAATACCATATTAATAACAAAAGTTATTTATAATCGTTAGGAAAAATTAACTATAACTGTGTTTGACGCAACTGAACCATTATCTAAGAATTACTTACTTCCTATTAAAAAAAATACCTAAAAATGTTGATCTTGCCTACCGGATATTTTTAGCCCAAAAACGCTGGCTATCACGTGTACAATCTATGTGGATGACGTGAGTTAGGCGAGGTAAAATTTTAAAGTTTCTAGCATATAAATATATATTTTTTTATAAAAATAGAACTCAACACAACCGTGTACAGCCATAGTTGTAAACGCAAACAGACAAAAATAAAAAATAACTTGTTATTAAAATATATTGACATAAAAGATGTAGAAATTCTTATGTATATACCTATACACAAAAATATATTTAGATATATTAATATAATGAATTGTGTTCATTTCCATTAGCGTCGCTATAATTTGTATTAAACAGCATTTAAAGACGTTACGACAGGATAGCCGTATGCATAAGCAATCATCATTTGGCACTAGATAAATGTTAATAGCGAGGCGAAGGTAGCGGCAAGGTTGTCGCTCCGGCCGTGGCAGTGAACTTGCTTTCTTTGCCCCGCCCGCGCTCCGCCCCGCTACTGCCTAACCATCCACTATACCAATTTAAATAATATGTTCAACGACACTTTTCACTTCACCTGATGTAAATGTTTCATTCATATAAAACCGATAATTCGATGTAAATTACGATTAAAAGAGGACCAAACGCAATTTGTTAGTTACTTTTTGTATACAGAGAGTTTTTAAATAGTCAATTTTATGTAAGTTCGTATAACGATCTTGTTCTTGTTAGAGTATATTGATTATAAATAAACATTTAAGTACGTGTATGTTTATAAAAAAAAATTTTTTTTTCTATATTATACAGTATACTTGTCTGATAGGGCCACCTAGGGCTATTTGTGAATTCGCTATCTTGTGTATGAAATGAAAGGAAACAATGTCTCAAAAATGGAGGGATTTATGAACAGACAGAAACCTTATATCCTTAACATATATGTCCATGAACTACTTTTTTATTGCATTTACATAGTGCTTAAGAAAATATACATATATATTGTACAGCTTAAACTTTTACGGCGTGGGTTGCATCGTCCTATTCAATGGATAACGCAAGATATTACATCCGGTTCGATAAACATCAAATCCGTACTAAAAGACAAACTGTGTATATTATATAATATATGTTATTTATACCTAAGTTATGCTATATGTGCCTATTCATATTGAATTACAATCTGTTCATTGTCAATCACACTATAAGCCATTCAGAACATCATGTGAGGCAACTTAAAAGTCATTGGGTGGGTCATACCTACGCAGTTTCTTTGATTACAAAAGCAAAATATCTTGTGCTTAAGGTAAAAAAATCAAACTTAAAAGAAAATTCATATTTTCATAAATGTTATATTATCATAAATTATTATAACACCTACATACTACAGAGGCAGAGGCAGCCGAGTGTCAAGGGTGAGTCTTAACACCACTTTCCGCCGAATTTAATGTTATCATTTACTCCCGTAACACCTTTTAATTAAAAAGCAATTCATTTAATTAAGTAACTATCATATATTAAATTTAAACTAAAACGTTCTACAAATAATATTACCCACCAATATACCGACATCAGTAGCTTAGACTCGACTCGACAAAGTAAGCAGCTTCCAAGAACTAATCAACGTTCAGTCGCCAGAAATGCCGGCGGACAGCTTTGAGGGCTTTTAATCGTCCCTCGTCCGCAATCCCACTTCCGCGTAGCTCATCCCGCTACGACCTAGGTCTCCCGTTATCGGAGAGCCCGTTACGTGACAAGCGTGACCCGGATACGACGTACGCGCAGAGAAAAACGCTAACTGTCACATTCACATCGCTCTACACATATATGGATAATGCATATTGCATATCGTCGGTTTTGAGTGTAAACCTGCTTTTAAGCTATTTTTTAATAAAGACAAAAAATGTTTTTAAACAAGTATGGATATGTTATTAGAATTTTTTTTAAAATATTGAAAATTGATTTATTGTCTCTTCCATATGAAATACAATTAAGATCGATTTTTTTATACGTTCGAATGGTGTAAATATGAAGAGTAAGTACATGATGACAAAAAAACGGATTTAGCAGGCTTACACTTATTTGTATGTACATATTGTACGTTGTATACTATATGAGATTAAACAAGGAAAAGGTATGTTAAATTTATTTTATCGGTTGCTGTTATTTCCGTTTCAAATCAGATTGTAGAAGTATGATATCACACAAGTGGTTTAGCTTTTTTTTACATTTAAAATAAAAGTATTTAAACATTGTAAATAATCCATAACTAAATGATTACGCATAACAAGACAATTTTTTAACAAAAATAAGGAAAATGTAAAAGCATGAAACGCTATATGATTCATGCTATTCCTTGTAACATGTAAGTGTTAATTATCATAGCCTCATGACGTGAAACAATCAACAATTAAAAGGACAAGTAGAGTAGAAGGTCCGCTAAGGCGCGGTGACACTTATCTAGCGGGCTGGAAGACGCGCAGCATTCCGTGCTGTCGCGGTCATGCACAGTTCTGTCTTATGTGGGTGAGTGGAACGTGTCATTATTAACTAATCTATCTACAAGGAAATTAAATTTAAACTTATTTTTAAAATAATAAAGTAAAATATAGCTTAAAATAATAAGCCTGCCTATACATAAAAAATGCCTTTTTAAATACCGTTGCATCGGAACTCGATAATTATGGATCCATGCAGGAATATTACTGTAAGAATCTCCAAACATAACTGACAAAAACTTAAAATACAACTGGGTTAACCACTAAAGACTGGCAGGCCACTGAAGACGCAGAATATATCAGCAACCATAGCAAAATGTTAGCGAATTCATCACGATGATAATCATTTAGAGAAATTAAAATGATATAGCCGCTAGAACTGTATCATATCATTATGTGATGTATACTTCCATTATCCACATCCTGGTTGAAGTATATTTTTGATAAAGTTTCATTTATACATTCGAAATTCTTATCAATTTAATGAATTAATATTGATATTAAGATATAAGCCCGATACAAATATCTAATCAAAATATTAATAATAAACACGTGGATATATTAATCTAGACTAACTATACTAGCTTCTTTCCTTGTTGATTAAATGTATGAAGTAAAATATGCATTTAACGTATATAATATACATTAATTTAAATAAAAGAAATAGTTTTTTTATGCAACGTGGTTAGTTGTAATTTTAATTGAATGGAGTGCATTAATATTTCAAGCATTTAGAAAAGGAAAAAACAGTTCAAAAACAAACGGATATTTATTTTTAATAACTCTTTTAGGAAAGCAAATCGGAAGCTTAAGCCATTGATGTCCTAAGGTTGGAAATATATACCTAACTATGAATTTTATCAATGAAGATACAAAATTATTAACCATCCTTACTGCTTACTTGACTCACTAAATTTTATACAAGAGATAACAATTTTAAACAACAATGATAAATTAAATTAGTTACCGTACATCCTACGTAAGCAAATTCTCAACTTTTAATCAATTTGATAGCAATTAATATATCTACTAACAGTATATTTTTGGAATTTGGCAAAAAACTCAAGACCCTTGTATAATGATTCAAATGTTCCTGTGTACGTTTAAATGTATACAACTATATAATTTTAATATTAATTTGTTATATTATTGAGTTCCTCCACATTTTGCTTCAGATAATCTATGTATTGTTTTACCAAAAATCTAGTTATTATCATTTCAACAAATAAAAATAATAAAAATTAAATGTAAAATGTTTTATTTTTAATAATAACGACGGTCGTGGCGCAAGCGAACAAGCGCGTGATGGTAAACGGGACAGGTTGTAGGTTCGATTTCAACTCGAGACAATATAAAAATTTTTATTTCTTCGCTTTGCTGGTAAAAAGTTGCGTTGAGTTCTATACTACTTAACTCGCAATGCCTCTAGTTCTCGGCAGAAAGTGAGGATTGCATTGTCTTAACACTAGGCCTCCCTCTGCCTACCTTGCTACATGCGGGATACAGCGTGAAACTGAAAAAAAGTGCTTTAAAACATAAAAATTTTTTATATAATAATTTAAGTCATTGAGATATTTCAACCTGTATTGATTCGTCACATTCAGTCTGATTAAATACAGAACATCAGAGCGACCCGCCATCTCGTGTTGGCGGGTTGTCGCGCCAGGAAGTGCGCCCACGCTTTGATATCGGTTGTTCCACAGTCCACATGGCTATTTGGCAGACTTTTACATACCAACGTGTCTCGAGTATTCTTTTATGTTTGTTTATGTTGGTAATGTTTATGTAGGTACGTTCCTGTTCCATTATAAACTGCGGTATTCAATTGATTTTTATAATTATTAACTATTATATCGCTATGTTATATTAGATAATTATAAATTAATAATCTGTAGAATAACTAAACGAATTACAAGAAAGCGTATTTAGGAGCACACTTATAGGTATAAGATTTAAAAATAGCAATAACGTACGGAAAACCAGTATGTTTACGAATCGTCTTGTAGAGCCGACATTTGCCAAGTCGTAAACTGGTCGACAAAAAGTATGCATATATTTGAATTTTATTTAGTGAACAGGAAATACCGAGACGCCTCAACACGCGGACAATCAGATAAACAAAAAAAGACAAAAGATGCCATTACATACATACATACCTACATGATCATATAAAATTTGAGGTATTTTTCTTCTTTTTAACAAGGAAATTATTAATTCTTCAATTAAAAAAAACTACTGCAAAAAAATACAATACGAAAAAGAATATCAAATTCATTAAGTGACTTTTACTGTTGTAAATATACAGTGAATAACTATGTAGAGAGCAAGTAAACAGGTAATCAATAAATGTGCTTGTCATTCAAAAAGTAACTGTTGGTAAATGCCAGGGAGTCAATAAAAATGAACAATAGTCGAAGTCAATCTTGTCAGACAGCATGGAGCAGGGCCCCAGAGAGCCAAGAGGTGACGTGACAATGTCTTCGGTCAGCCAAGGAAATTATTAATTGAGCTTCAGCCTCGACAAAGAAGCGGAAATATAAAACTTCTGCAATGGACCCCCGCAGTGCGAGGCGCTCTACCTGACTCTTGCCCTGCTATTGTGTCCTAATTCAAAAGATGGTATTTACTTTTGATAGCGTGTGGGAAATTGCGCAAATACGACGGTTATGCCTTTAAAGCGCCATGAACCGTCATATAGAGATTATGTATAAAATTCTTCTATAAAAGATAAATAGATAAAAGTACAAGTAGGTACGAAGCCTTTCGTATCCTTTTTGATATTAAAAAAGCCAGTAGAAGTAATCCTAGATAACAGAACCGTTACACGGATTGCTGAACAACTACATTGTAGTCGGGAATAATCTACAGCATCTGTGTTTAAACTACATACATTTAGTATAACTATGAACATACTGAATAGTATTAAAATAGGTGTATTATACATTTGAAGATAACATTATTCTGTTTTTTTTTTAAATTTTAATCCTTAGTGTTTTTTAGAATTTAAGCAATACACAAAGCAACCTGCATAATACGTTATCTTTACATAATCTTACCCTAGTTGTGATAACTTAATAAATAATCTATGATATTTTGAATTTACACCTCTTTGTTCTCACGAAGGTGCAAACTACGGTGGACGTCCGGATTCGACGAACTATACTGTCCACTGCCCGCTCTATATCTCACAGACGAGTGTCAAACGAATCCGATGAAATTTCTTAGAAGGCACTGTGCGGCGCTTTGGACCCTTCCTTTTTTGTACCTCTAAAGATAATAAATGATGCACTTGAAAAAAAAAAAGAATCCGACCTGTTCACGAGATAACGATCGGGAATGATTTTTATGGAAATATTCTACGGAATTATAACGATCAGAAATCCTTTGGGATGAGGTGAAGCGAGCAGACAATACGTCGGCAAGAGTAGAACTATACAGATAAATAATAACAAATTTTGAATTCATTTAAAGCTTGTGTTAGCTGTAACCATAAATTATAATTACTTAAATTAGCTACACAATTTAAATAACACAACATTAAAGAAATATATTTAAAAAAAAAAAAATTGTAGTGTTAATATAAACCAAAGTTTTATATAAACATCTTATATCTAATATTTAAAAATAAGATTAGATCATTTTTTCAAAATACATTATCATTTCTTAAAATGCGATAAGAAAATGGAACGCCAAGGTTTTAGTTATACCAAAGATTCTCTTAAGAAGGCTTAAATTCACATAAAAGTAGCGCCGGCGCGCGGCGTCTAAATGACAATGTGCGTAAGAGCTCCAAGGTACCATTTCATAGGCGAGGCTTTGTGTTTCGAAAATAATGAACAGGACAACCACTCGAGTCTTTTATTTCCTCTTTTCGTTGCACTGAAAAGCATGAATAGTCATATCCTATTAAGGTTTATTTTCAAGTTTTCTAAGAAACAATTACAAATGGTCTGTACGGATAAATCTTTAGACAAAAATATTCAATACATTATGTATATTTTTTAAATTATGTATTATATTTTAATAGCAAAAGAACACGATTTTAAATCCAGTCGTTAAGTTAATTTGTTGTTTTAGTTAGATGATTCTATTACAATCTTTAGGCATAATACTAGCTTTATAGTAAATGTGTACTTAAAACCATACTAGCTAGCTTCAATTAATCATTTATGAAAATGACAAGTTGCTACAGTGACTTGTTTCTCAACATATTTACGTGTAACAGTAGCTTATTATTGTAATGTTAGGTTTATTTATACAATAAGTATAAAAAAAACAAAATAATTATATATTTTTGTAAATTTAACACAGTCAGACATACATAGAGCAGAATATTTACTGTATACTAAAAAGTTTAATTTAATAAGTTATGACACTAGTAAAAGTATCTTTTAGTGAATTCATCTCTCTACCTCGAAAAGCAAGTTTCGTAGAGAATAAAGCACAATGGTCACCTCACATCGGGCGAGATCTGTAAAGGAACCACTGTTTACCACTTCGTTTCTCATTCAATCTATTGTTCGGAAGTGAAGAACTGCTCTATCCTGGATATATAATGTTTTCTATTGTATGAAAGTTAATATTTTAGCCCGAATGATATTTGCTCTTTTGTATTCAGCAAGCGTTACCTGAGTTCAATAGAATAAGTGTGCGGATTGCACACGTTTGTATTATAAGAAGAGCTTTATCAATAGTCGAAAATCCACCAAAGATCATACCAAATGCGAAAAATACACCGTAGAACTTTTATAAGTGGGCTGGCCGTTGTAATTGATCGAAGCAAAAAAAAGCTACCACTCCTCCAACAATCTTACAAATCCATATTGTGCTTTGTAATGATGGAGCAGAAAGTGAAAATAATCAATATTCCCAAAAAATTATATGAAAGCTCAAACTCTTAACTTATATATATATATA